>VWYI01035988.1:12949-70141 GCA_013399455.1 Anthoscopus minutus | reverse complement strand
CCACCCACCCACCCCTGTAGCAGTATCCCTCTGTGGATAACTGGCACCGCAGGCAATGGTGAGAAGATTGCCCAAAGAGCTTTTGGGCAGGGGAAGTGTTGCATTGCACTGAGTAGTTTGTTTAGTTATTATTTTGCACTGGGTGGTTTGGTTTGTCCCACACACCTCTTTCCCTCCCCCCAGACCCTGGTGGTGGTGGGTTACCTGAGGTGTCTCCTCCCCTCCCCCCTCCCTTCAGGTGTGGCATTGGCGTGACCTCTCCCTGGGTTTATCCCATTGGGCCGGATCCCTGAGCCTTCTCTCTCCTCCTGGATGCCACATGAGCTGTTCTACAATAAACTGTGGGACTTCTGGTCCCGAGGGAGAGAGCGCCTCTCGTCTTTTGCTTTTGTCCTTGTTGGGGTTGTTAAAAGGCTGGGGTTCCGAGCTAGCCAGGCCCCCGAGAGAGAAAAGCACTCCGACAGGGAAGGACCTTGGCAGTGCAGGTACTGCTGTGGGCTGAAACACAGACCAACAGCAAGGAGTTTCAAGCAGAGGCAGTTGGTGCCTTGTGCTCCCAGCTTCCATGGTTCCTGGGGTGGCTGGGGCCAGCTGCATGCAGGAACAGCTGCATGGCTCCACATGGCTCTGCATGGTCAGCCTATGAGCCATTTTGGCAGGCAGACTGTGCCGTGATTTATGGTGCCAAATATTCACCACGGAGAATACAGTGAGGTCTTCGCGAGTGAACCAGTGGCTGAAGGTTTCACTGAGCTTTCCACAAGGCCTGGGTCTTTAGCTTCATTATTGCATTTGTATCTTCCCGAAGCCTTTCAAAGCAACAAACTGGGAATCCAAAGTATTCTACCACATGGGGTCTGTACACATTTACATATTTTGCTTCACATTATTGACAGAGACTCCAACACTAAACTCTTTTATTCTAGATCAGTCCATATCTTTAAAGGAGCTTCACAGATACTGGAAAAATTAGGTTAAATCATTTCCTTTAAATATTCTAATGACGATGTTTAAAATTAAATATCTCATTTTGAGCACACTGAAACATTTCATGTTGACTGTTTTAATTATATTTAGGTCAGAGTTTGTTTTCAAAAAGGAAATTTTTTTAAAAGAACCTGCACTTGCAATTAAATAAAAAGGTGAAAATGTTTTCATATGGACAAATTAAGTAAAGAGCAATTCTGTTGCAGATAGATCTGAATTTTGATGTAATTAAAATATATCCATTTTTTTTCTTTTCACAGTGTGTCAGTTTACTACACTCAATAACTGCTTAGCTAAATAATGTCATCAAAAAAAGACACGTGCTGCTCCAGCCCTAGGGGATATTCATCCTCCAGCTATCAGTGAGATTCATTCTCTAAAGAAGTCACAGATGCTGCACAGAATGAGGTCACAGCAGGCTCTTTTGAAGACCTGAGGATGTCCCAGCTCTGTGCTCTCACAATCTTGTCTTTTCCACCCCTGCTTGCCTCAAGAGTAGCACAGCTATGGAAGGGAAATACTGCAGATATGCAGAACACTGTGAAGGCCCTGATGGAATACTGGACTGGTCCCCAGTTGTACAAGGTTTCCATTCCATTGCACTAGTTATATTAATGAGTACAGTTCAGGAAGAGTAGGAGCTGGAAACCCTCCAAGTCTGCTGAACAGAGCACCAAGAAGCTGATTACAATAGAAAGGGCTCTTCATGGCCTCTGCTTCAGCAGGACAGAGGCATCTGTGTGAAGGATCACACAGAAGGGTCTTACAGTCCCAGAACTGGAAGGGTTTGGACTCTGAGGTCCTTCTTCAGGCCCATCAATTACCCTTCATTAAAGGGGTGATGATTCTCCACAAAATCTGATCTGCCTCTCAGGAAAAGCAGAGCTGCAACAGTTCTCTCCAGAATGCATTTCCACTCTGCGTTTCATTTAGCCCCATGCAACCAAACATTTAAACTGTGCTAAGGAGTTAGCTAGACCAGGAGCAGGCAGCCTGGAGACTGTTCCTGCCTAGGCAGTGGCATGACATCTGTCTGTTAAGATGAAGGCACTCTTTGTATACAAGTTGCCAGTAAGCTTGATTCTCAGATTCCAGCTGGATTCATAGGGCAGGTGGGTATCTTCCCAGTAAGGGGGAATACATGTGAATTTGGCTTTCTGTGCAGTAGTAAGCAAGGCACAGTTTCACTGTCTCACTTTTCAAAGCAGAACCACAGATACTCGAGTTTGGGAGCAGGAAACTAACTGAAAGCAGCCCTGATATCCCAATTATGGGCTGCTGGCTTTCCCAGCTGGAATAGCCACATAAGGCCCTGCAGGAAGAGCAGGCACCCCACACAGAGGGAGCTTGTCAGTAAGGGCCAGCTGGTGCCGGGGCCTGCCAGTCCTGCTGTCATTCTCGGCTGTGTTACAGAAGGCAGTCTGTGTCTGCTCCTCCATGCACACTCTGCGCTGGCCTTCTGGCAAGCTACCAGTTGAAGTCATGGTGGGAAAGCCTGAAATTCTTCCTTTCCATCTACATTTCCTTTTCTGTTTCTCATGCTCTCCAGACAGTCACTCCTACAGCTTTCCTTCCCTCTTGCCCCAGCCTGCTCAACACCCCGGTGAGGTGGTGAAGGCGTTCTGCCAGATCTGCTGAACCTGAGAGCATCCCCATCTTGCCCAGCAATCACCCAGGGAGGGAAGCAGCATTTATCACCACTCAATCATCTGCTGCCAGACACTCTTGCCATTAAGATGTCAAAACAGGTTTCTCTCTGGAAATGCAACAGCCCTGCAGACTTACCCTTGCCAGCAGCAGCCCCAGTTGGACATCTGTTCCCTTTCAACCTCACACATGCACTTAAAATACCGGTACTGTCCACTTCTTTGGGGGATTAGGCTCCTATTAAAGCTGCCTTCCACATGATTCATTGTTATCTCCTGGTGTTGATCTGATTTATGGATTGGCCTGTGTTAATTAAGGTCATAAAATTGGGAGTGGGAAAAGGCTTCCAGCACTGCAATGCTGTTTAATGTTGGGTCATTTTCCAGTGCCTATGTTATTTTTCATGAGATGGGAGAGAGTGCATCTGATGTCCTGTGGTCAGAAATGAGATTTAATTGGGATGAGCCCTTGCTGTCCTCTCAGTCTTGGGAGAGGGCACAAGTCAGTGGAAAGGTGAAAGCATCTCTGTTCAGCGCTGATTCAGATATTCCAAAGAACTCATAGTCCAAGCTATTATTGCCCAGATTAGGTTTATGTCTACAGCCCCATCTGAGACAGAAGCTCCATTCTTCTGGACACCACACAACATTTTGTAAAGATGATCCCTTCCCCACAAAATCTTCCAGAGAACTCTGCCAAGGGCACATTGCACTCTTGTCTGTGACTTCAGCAAAACAAAGACAGACCTGAGCCCACCTTGTTAAGCTCAGGAATCACCAGCAACATAACTCTGGCCAAACACTACTCTCTGCAGGTTTTTGCTGTCTCCCAGGCCGCACAGAGCTCCAAGCCACTGTGGCAGGTCTGTGAGTCTGTCCTCAGCCACACTGGTTCAAGCTGGCTCAAGCACCTAAGTCAGTGTATGGATCAGAAGGTTCTCTGACACCAAAGCAGCACTGTGCCATGCAGGAACTGGCCATCATGCCCAAGGTCCCACCATGAGTTCTCAGAAAGCCAGAACTCAGGTGGGTGCAGCCACCCTGGTCCTCCAGGCTTTGGCCACCTCCCTCAGGGTCCATGTGTCAGTCCAGCTGCAGGGGTGCTGTCCTGTCATTTCAACCTACAACATCGTTTCACATCTAACTCTGGGGTTTTTGTTTGGGATTAGGTTTTTTGGTTTGGGGAGTTTTGGTGACAATATCTTCAAAGCCCAGAGGCTGTTGTCAATATAAAAAATTACTGACAAGGTTTACCTCTGATACAGTAGTACAGGCCTGGCCAACGCACATTTGGCCTCATGTACTATAAAATAGGTAAAATAGATAAACAAACACAAAACCAGTGCTACAAATTTATCTTTGCAAGTTCCTACACTTTTTTCCAAGACTTTTTTACAGCTTGTGATTTCTTAGTTTCACAACCTTCACCTATTTTACAACACCCTTGCACCCATTGGTAGTGGAACGTTTACCTCTTGTATATGAGCCTGACTTGTCCAGAAAGAGAAATTTCTTTCTCTGTTTCACTTTCCTCTTCCAGCTAATTGCATTACAAGATTCCCAGGAGCTGGCTCTGTAATGCACCTCTTGTAGCCATTTTAGCAACCAGGGGCTTTATAAGTATATGCTTATTACACATTTATTTTTACATCAGTGTTGTTCACTAGAAATCTGCTATGGCTCCACTATCAACCACAGCAAAACAGTTTGCTTGTTGCAAACATGCTGAAATACATATATTTTCAGTGCTAGTCAAAAATATTTTATGTCCTATAAATAAAATATTATAGACAGGGCTAAATATTTCTATCTGAAAGTTTAATTTAAATTAAAAAATCAAAAGCAACATAAAAATACACTTAATTCCTCTGTCAAGAATGTGTAGACTTTACTATTATCCAAGTAGCAAAAAACTAAACATCGTAAATTCTTCATCACATAAAATCTTTGCTAAAGTCTGCATATCTTTAATGTCTTTTAAAAAAAGAAAAAAGGTACAATTTATAGCTTGGTTGAAGGAATTTCTGGGCGAGCTTCTGTGACCTTTGTTATGTATGAGGTCAGATCGATTATCATAATGGTCCCTTCTGGCAATGAGCTATGAATCTGTTAATTTTAGCTCAATATCCTCTTTCTCTAGGGGAGTAAACTAACAGAAATCATATCACATTTTCCACTTAGGACTAGAGAGACATACACACAGTCCCTGCAGTTGAGCTGGCACATACTGCTGTACCATCACACACTAATTTCAGTGTGCATCTGAACTTCCATTCAGACAGTTGATAAGTCACATTGTTCTCCCCGGATCATGAATTATTACTGATATCCCAAATAATCAAAATCAGACTGAGACAGCCTTTCTGCTCCCCCCTCCAAAAACTGGGGTATTTTAAAACAATTAAAATATTCATCCTCCTTCTGATGCAAATGTTTTAAGTTCCTGTTTTGGAGTTCCCCTTGTATTCTGTTCTATTTTATGTGCTATCACGGCTTATTTATGTATTTTAAGAGCACCTGAAATTCACTCAGCTGCCCCATTCCCACAGGTGGGGCTTTGCACCAGAGCAAACAGATCCTGTGCCATCCCATGCTGCAGAGCCCTGCAGTTGCAGGGTATCAGAAGACAGGCTGAACAATTTCACAGCTAAGAAAGCCACTGTGTTGTACAGCACCAAGGCCTCTTGGTGGCCAAGGAAAAGCCACAAACGTCGTTTCCAGATCCAGCTGTTCACATGACACAATGTTTAAGAAAGCTTATTTTTCAGATAATCCACCCGCAGTTAACTGAGAGCTGACTATTCCACTTTGGGCTGCTTAAATTGAAATGAAAACATTTTGTCCCAGCCAGCTGAGCAGCAGCATTCTGCTCCAGGTCAGTTCAGTGCTCTTTTGCCTGTGGCCCTGGTGCCTCCCAGCCTCTGCAGAAAGTGGGGTGCAGCTAAATGCTTTATAGACTGCACCCCTCAGCTGCCTTGAGATTTTTCATTCCACATTTTTCCTAACATTCTATGGGAAACAAATGAGTTATCTGGTCTCTTTCCACCAACTTGGAATGAAAACTAATAGTGATATATTCAGATTTCCCTTGAGAAAAAACATCCAGTTTTTACCCAGTGTCTATCCAAGATGTTGAACTTGGATAGAGGAAAGTTTTGGTGAAAGCAGAGAGGTTTTTAACCCAGGAAAAATTATATAATATTTTATACTGATCTGTTCTACAATCCACTCCTTCATGGGGACATCCAAATGGCTGTGTTGGTACAAAGGAAAGGGAGAAGGAAGAAATGTTTGGGACAGAAAACAGTGGCATGAAGCCAGGGCAACTTAATCCCACTCTCAAGAAATTACAGCCTCAGAAAGGAAAGGTCAAAATGGAGTTTACAGCAGAAATGCAGACACAATATGATGATGGGGAGACAATCTGCTCTCCATAATATTCCTCTTATCCTAAGCAAACAGTAGAGGAGAATGAAAAGTACCACGGGGCTGTTCTGTTGTGTTTGTGTAAGAATGCCTTTTTAATTCATTTTCACCAGTGCCTCGAAGTCAATACTTCTTTAGAGCTACATTCTCACGTGAAATCTATATCCCAGAAATTGGAATCAAGATTGCCCCAGGTCAGACACCTGTAAAGCTGAACTGCAACAGGAAAAAATGGCACTTTGTATTAACAGGCAAGAGACAATTCATAATTTTCCTGCTGGACCTTCAGAAGGCAGAAAGACTCCTCATGGGATTACAGATGTCCTCATTATTACACAGTTTCTCTTGAATCTTCCTCCTCCACTTATCGTCATACCCACTTGTAGAGAGGCAACTCAAGGAGCCAGATTCCAGGCAAAATGGGTATACAACAGATCCATGCCAAATCTGTCTGCAAGCTTACACTTTTGTAGATTAATTAGTATTTAAAGACTTAGACCCCAGATTCTTTTCCTCTCCCAGATCTCTTCACAGAGATTCATGTGACTTAGTCACTGAACTCTACACTCAGTCAGGAGACTGGGAGAAAGAGAAAGCCTGGTCATTGCAGTTTATGCTAATACAGAACCTGTAGATGTCCTCAACTACAAGTAAAAACTTGCTTTTGTCTCAAAAAAACACAGCTGGTGCTTTTTGCAATGCAAATGATGCTGTGAGTACCTAACCCACTTCATCCCAGCCCAGCAACAAACCCTCAGAGGATGCTTTTCTTTGTACTCACAATCCCTAGATACTTCACCAGCTGAAGATAAAAATGCAGGTAATAACCTTGGTGAGGTGTCTGTACATCCTCCACCATCCTGATGCCTGTGGTGAGACTGGAAGACTCAGAAGCAGCTGCTCATGGGTTGGGGCGGCTGATTTTGTCCTCACCTCTCCCTTTACTGTTCTCTCAGGGGCTGCTGCCACTGCAGCCTGGGTGGCTTAACCACTTGTGAAACTGTGCCTGCCTGGTGTCTTAAAGGCTTCACCAGATTTGCTGGAAACAGCCTCCAAGAGAGGGATGACACAAACAGTGCCCATTCCAGCTGCATCCATGGGTGCCTGTGACTCAACACCCTCAAGCTCTTCAGCTCTGCTTGGAGGCCATGGTCTCCCAGCAGACACCCCACCAGTGTGTGACTTGGAAGAAAACCAAGCACCAGTCCCTGAGAATGGCTTCAGGAAGGGCAGCCCAGGGACACCCTCCTTGTCCTGTAGGTTCCAGCAAGCAGTTAATTCTGTGCAGGAGAAAGCTGCAGGGGAGGGAGATGTTGATGCTCTGTATGTCTCTGCTGCTGCTGCAGCCTTCAGGGTGTCTTCTCCTGCAGCCAACTGCTAGGAATTTTCAAGCAATTCTGCTATGATTTACAAGAGACCTACTAATTGTCTGGAAATGCTAAAGATTTATAGATCCTGAGGCATAAAATATCTATCAACCTTAACTCAAACAAAATTGCTGTATATTACATAAACTAAAGCCCTGTTTAACCTATGCTAAGTACTTCTTAATTGAAATCCCTGATTGTTTCTTCCCAGGGCCCTCTCCAGCCCACCACCCAAAGATTAGTGATGCACGTAGCATAGTGTTGTTAACATGCAATGATGAGTGGTAGGGAATGCCCATGATTATTTCACCAATTGCCTCTGTGGTCTGATCTTTTTACTGAAGCATAAGGGTCTTGCCAGACTTAATTGAAGTTAAATAAGATGAAATTTTTCAGGGGTCTCTCTCCACAAATTACAGATCATATATATGAAACTCAGTTTTGTAGCCCATAATGACATTAGCAATGTCACTGAGGTGAAAAGAGCTCCTTGGGTGAGTAAGAGTTACTTGCACAAAAACTTATTTCAGATCTGGTTACAGCCTAAGATGGATCCACTCCAAACTGGAAGTTACATATGCCCTAGTCTTATTCATGATTTTGGGGCAAAGTTCATCCTTTTAAGAAATTATGCCAACTGCACATCAGATGAGTGTGGGGTTTTCTATTTAAAGAGCAGAGCGTTTCTAACAATGTAATTACACTGATGCTTTATGACTATAATCCCAGATACTGTTTTTGCAGCTGGTTGCTTGGAAGTGAAATAAACCCAAAGCACTTCTGTAAGAGTGAGCCTTTTAAGCTGCACTGAATGGCAGGAGGGCACACTTCTGTGAGACACTAGGAGACATATGCTGAACATGACAGGACAGAACCAGTCTGTCATCAAATACTATTTAGTGTGGTTCAGATCCATAGAAATGACTGTAATAGGATGTTAAGGCTGAGAAGAAAGCTGAGTACCTCGTTTCCAATGTAACTTTCAGAGAGCAGTGTCTTAGGACCACAGATAGAAAGTTTCAAGCAAAAGGTGTATGTTCTGTAGGCAGGACAGAGCCTGTGGCACACTTTGGGCTGCCACAGAGAGGCCATTCACACCCCCAGGAGACATGGCACAGCATTCCAGTTGCTAATGGATGCACTCATCTGGGGTCTGCTGATACACTGAGCTGCTCTCGGGCTCTGGCAGGCTTCCCAGCAGCCCCAGCAGCCCTCCCGTGCCACACCACTGCAGTCACACAAGCAGGGGCTCCAGTGGGAGCCATCATCTAGCTTCCTTGGGGTCCTTTTGTTCCCAGACAATGCTGAAATCACTTCAGCCATTGTGGCAAATATCACTGACTGTACAGCTTTCCAGAAACAAACCCACAAGCTTTCAGACTGACCCAGCCACAGAGCTGGTCTGCACAATGAATGTCTGTACCACACATATCCACAGAACTAAAGGGCTCCTGGGGACACATAAAACTGTCCCCTCCTCACACAGAAATTTGACTTTTGATCTTAGTTCACATTCTCCTGGGAGAGATCTGATTGCTCTCTGAGGGAGAATCCCAGCACCAGCTCACTCTGAACCAGACCCCCACGTGGTCTCTCTTTCAGCACAAATTACACATTATGCTACAATTCTGACATTCCCCATCACTTTGCCATGACACTTTACCTGAGGAGCCCTGGCCTTCAAAAGTAAAGAGCTTTCTCCTGCACAGAGGTGTCCAGATTGGCTAGGTGAAGCTTCAAGAAAATGTGCTACCAGCAGTGTCCTTCCCACACCCCAAATATCCTCCATAATACTGCAGGCAATAAGTAAAAGTTTGCTTCCTATGAAAGATCTTTGAAAGTCCTCTGGGACTATAGTACAGATCAGGACAATATAAGTCTTTGGGATCACAAGGGCAGGAAGCAATGAAACAATGTTACATTTTTTATTATTTTTAATAAAATGTATTCCATATTGTATTTCAATACTTCTATGAGACTTCTCTTCAGTCACTCATGGCCCTTAGAACACCCTCTTCACCTTCCCTGGGGACACCTGACATTTTTAACATCAGCAAATTCGAATGTGATTTATACAGTTTCTTAAATATAGCCCTTACCTAGTTATAAAATAGTGCCTCAATTCTTTTATATACAATAACCATTGTGCTTACGATGACTTAAGCCATGTGCATTATTTTTTTAAAGAATATATTTACATAGAATGTTTAAGAAAAGAATTTTCCAGATTCCGGAAGTAGAACCTCCTTCAGAACAGGAAGGAAATAATTAATTTTTACCTTAAAACCCAACCAGTGTAATGGTTTGTTACCCAGCAGGAAAAGTGTGAGAGAGTTTCTTTTCAGCTTAATGAAGTGGATGTTTATATTAAGAGATTGTTCTGAAACTCTGGTGCCACCAGCAAGTGAATAACAATACTCAGATCATACTTCAATCTCAAAACATTTTAGCAATGAAGTCATTAACACTTTGGGATGGGGGAACACATGAGGAACAATGAAAGACAGGTGACTTGCTCAAAGCCACCTCAGAGGTCAGTAGCAAAGCTGATCTCTGAGCACTGAACTCCAGTCCCTCTCTTCTGCTGGTCTTTCTCCTAAAGCCTCAGTCACAACGTCTTTTTCTGTAGTGGTTAGTTCCTCCTCAGCAGGCAGGGCCTTAGGGAGGCACTCTGTTACACTGTCAAGTTCTAGAATGCCCTGTCTTGGAGTTTGAGCTCAATATAAGGAGATTTGAGAACTGACAGTAACCCAGAACTTTCCAGTATTTGGGAAGTTCTACTTAGAAATTAAGAGAAGACAATAAAAAAAAAAAATCTGCAGCCTTGCTGGACCGGGACACTGCGTATTCACATCTATTCATGTCTTCCACATGGTCCCATTTCTGGAAATGTCCAACAGGGATGTGCAGGGATTTGAGATCTGAGCAGCAAGTGTGTTTTCCCAAATAATTTTTGAATAACTCTTCTTCAAAAGCGAAAGTTCCCCAACTGTATCACCAAACAAGAGCAAAACCCCATTCCTCTTCAAACCTACAGGATTCTGCTTAACAATTTGGGGATCTGTACCACCTCCAGCATCTTCTTCTGGACAGTAAAGACTTAACCACTTATTTTGACATGTGTAAGTAGCATGACACCAGCACTGATATCCTGGCCATGTAATGATTAGGGAAGTGCTGCCTAGTCCATTACACATTCCTGCTGGTGATTCAGTTCCCTTTGTACCCTGCTTTGCTGCACAACCTTGACAATAAATAGGCTGCCCTGCTGTGTCCCAGTGGTGGGGCTGCCTTTCAACAGCAAAAGAAATGTGAAAGTAATTCCTGAACATAATAGTTTTCTGTTATTTTCAGGCTTCAAAGCGCTTTGAGATCCCTCAGAAGCTGGGGACATATTACTACTTCTATAGAATATTACTCCTCCTACAGACATGCATGTACCCCTAGGACCCAAAGGCAAACATGGGGGAACTTAAGTCCTAGAGCTGAACTCCAGCTGCACTCATCACCTCATCTGTTTTTTGATGGACTTTTGCCAGTGGGCATTGTCAACAGGAAAAAAAATAGAGGGAAAGAAACCTGAACAACTTTCCAGCTAGTATTTTAAGGCCATGAGTTACACACCATTTCCAAGAAAGGAGAAGTACAGATATTTTGGGCATGTGTTCTGTCTTTGGTTGGCCATGGGAAAAGTATGCTACCATATAACTGGTCTTCCAGGATGAGCATAGCATTAATAAGTCAGGAGAGCTGGGAGAGGGGACAGCTGCAGCCCCTTGAGCCACCTTGTCTTCTTTGACACATCCACCCTTCATGAGAATACAGCAAAAAGATAACTAGTAGGAGAGAAGATTTGATGTTGGGGTCTCCATCACATCTACCTGTCAATAACTTCAAAGGATCTCCAGATAGCATGTCAGTGAAAGCCAGCTCCATGCTGGCAGTGACCCAACCCTGTGGGACACTGTGTGTGCCTCCACTAACACCCATTCACCTTGCAGAAATGGTCTGCACAGCCCTGATCCCTAATTTCAACTCTCAGACGACTTTTGGAGAAGTCTCTCCTTGTCTTAAGAGTAAAATTAAGATGCTTAATTTTGCTTAAGATGCTAAAATCCAAACATATTTCTGAATGCTTGTATTCCCTCAAACAGTATCTTCCCAACTTTTCTAACCCTTTATTTACTTTATTTGCTCACACTTTGTCCCTTCATGACAGGGAACAGGCTGTGCTGAATCTGATGGTTGGCAATGTGTGTGTGCAGTGAGGCACAGTTAGGTGCCTGTACCCTGAACTGGATGAGATCAGGACAGCAAAACTGTGTGTCTTGGACCTTCAAAGGATACATACTTTGTGTACTTTGTGTACTTTGATGTACTTCAAAGGATATATAAGACCTTGGGATTTGTACTACTGGACCAAATATATTTATTTCCCTGGTTTCTGTAAAATAAGATGTCAGTACTGGGTGTGTAGCCCAATCAGGTATTGGAAGCCCATATCCTTGTTACAGATCCTCTGTGGGATAACAGTATTCAGAACTGGACCCCAGCATGCCACAGGCCAGCAGCTGTGGAGGCTAGCTAACCTGTATCCTGCGTACTTCTGTCATTCAGTGCCCAAAAAGATTCACCTTCCATAGGAACAGACAGAATTTGCACATTTACTACTTCTTACTGTTGGGCTTCAAGAGGCAAAGCACATCCAGAATTTGCTCCTCAAAGGATCAGAGCTGCAGATCCTCTTGCACTGATTCAGAGCAACTTCAACCATCTCAGCTTGAAGCTCTGCAAAACATTAGCACAAGACATACCAGAGTATGACTGGACACTGATTCAGAGTTCTGTCTGATCTCATTGTCAGCTCTTAGGAAAAAGGAGGGAAAGGGGGAAGGGAGAACTGGATTGAAGTCAAAGTAATTAATATCCTTCTACTTGAAGAATGAGCCCAGGGGGAAGAAGCAAGGTCAAATGCACATTGAAGTAGTGAGATACAATAGCCACCAGGCACAAAAGCAATACTTTTGCCTTCTTTTTCTCCCCTCCAAAGTAAAAAATTCTTGCCCAAGCAAAATTAAATATCGGGGCAGAGACAAATCCATATTTATGATCCCTGATTCTGAGGCACAGTGAAGCAAACTGCAGGGTGGAACTGGCTGATAATGAGCTGTTCTGGGCCTTAGAGATGTCATCAATCCTGCGCCACAGAGTGTGCGCATTCTGTTTGAGCTCCATGAGTGCTGTTGCAAGTGTGGTCACCTCTGGGCAACTTGTGAGTTGCAGAGCATCCTTAAGCAGTAGAAAGTGAGATGTTCAGGATCTCTGAACCAAGCTACTATACTTGTCCTGTACTTGGGAGAGAGGGTGCCTGCTAAATGGTTCAAAATGAGGAATTCTCCTAAAAGCTTCTCCTTATAACCTGTTACCAAACCAAGAACCCCTTTCCCATACCACTGTCTAGATCTGACTTGTGAAACCACTGGGAAGAATGTCTGCACTTTCACTGGCAGGTGCTTGAGAAACCCGTGTGAAATGTATTTTCATGAATACCTGCATTTTTCACAGCTCTGGGAGGGACATCTCCATCTGGTGGTCAGGTCAGGGAAGAGAGGCTTACAGAACATGCTCCAGCTTGCCCAGTTCTGAGCATGCCTGCTCTGCTTCAGGGGCTTTGGCTTCCCCAGCTGCACAATGATACAGCAACATTTCCCAAACTTCCAGGGGGTCCTCTTATGTCAGAGAAAGGCCTGGAGATTCTTGGCTGGACACTCCACTGTGAGCTACAGCCCAGATTCCACCCACTCAGCTCAGCCAGAGCAGGAGGGGATCAAATTGTCATCTCAGCATCTGGTTTGAATCCAGTAAAAGAGATGCTGTGGTGTCACACACACGCACACACATACACACACACTCAAGGGCTTACAAGTATCAGGTTGTGGTGACATCCCAGAGGTTTCAGAAGGTAGAGGTGTGAGTGAAGGGAAAATCTGGCTGTCCATCAACTCCCAACTACTATTTACTTGGCTTTCCTTACTAGAAAGTATAGAAAGTAATAGCAAGCAATGCCAGCATAAATGGCTTTATCTCCTCAGCATCCCTAAGAGGCAGGGTAGTGTTGTCAGTCTCACTCTGCAGCTGGAGAACCAAAGGCCAAGGGTAGCCAAAGCAAGTCAGCCCAAATCCTGGGCAGGCCAGAGGCAGAGTGAGCAGGCAAACGTAGCTCCTCCACCATTCAGCACAGCCCACTTGCTGACTCCATGCTTGGTGACTCTGGAGCCTGGCAGACTTCAGAGAAAAGCTACAGCCCAGTATAAATACTGTAACACAGCTTAATTCCCCAGGCTTTGTGTAAAGAGGTATCTCAGCCAGGGGACACACTCAGATACCTCAACAGGAGAGCTTTGTGTTGTCACCAAGCACAATGATGAATTACCTGCTAGAAGGCAGATTTCATCCCATGCAACAGATGGGGAGCAAGTCATAAAGATAGCTCACAAGAGTAAGGAGGGGAGCAGGGCTGGGTCATCCTGCTGAGCAGGCATATTGCATCACCTGCCACAAGGTCCTGGCCCCAAACTGAGCATTTTGAGGGGCAGCCAAAAGAGAAGAATGGAAATGGATGGGAAGGTACAGAAAATGGCAGGACTTCATGCAATATAAGCAAACACATTTGGAATGGAAAAAGCAGCTCTAATCAAATGGAACTCTGAATTTCCCTCTAGACACAGGGTATTAAAAATAATCCCAGCTGAATTTTAGCCACCTCTCTCAGAGCACCTCCCAGCTGCTTCAAAAATACCAGCTCTGTCTGGGTAGAACTTCAGCCATGCATGATTTTGGGCTCCTAACCTGAGTGCAGGAATGGTGAATGGAATTTCCCAGGAGGATCTGCCACATACAGTTTGTGACTGCAATGCCAACTGCCAAGTGGATAAGACACGGTGAAAAGAAGCACAAGGAGAAGGGCTCTGGCCACATTTGAAGATGACTTAGCATAAGTTATGTGCATTCCAGTGCCTATGGGACTCATTTTACCCTCAGGCTCTCCAAACTTGGGACAAAAGTTTAACAGGAGGGCATGGATTTCTCATGGAGCTAGAAACAGCACAGGCTGCAGGCTCAATGGAAGACCCAGGACATCTCAGTGACCATGTTTAATCAATAACAGTCGTCACAGAATTTGTACCTCTCCTCTGGTGGAGGAGAGCAGCAAGTCTGACAGCATGGGAGCTGGGGAACACAAAACTGAGGCTTTATGGCTGCCAGGGAAGGGGACACGGTTTTGGGTGTGAAAGAGTTCCTGACTGGCCCTTGGGTTTTGAGTGATTTATGTTACAACTTCTACATTTTTAAGTTACCTGAAGTCGGTCAGGCAAAATCTCCTGCACCAGGCTCCACTTATCTTCAGACACCAGAAAGCTTTTCAGTTTTTAACAAATTTTCTCCTGGGGATTGCAAGATCTAATAGGTACCTGGCAGATGACAAATGAGCCCATCCTTGGCTGGACTGCTGCTCTTTGTCAGTTGTCTTTGTCCCCCTCTCAGTCTAAAGACCAGGATCCCTTCCAACTTTGAACCCTGCCAACTCCTAACACTGTGCAGAAATCCCCAGGGGAGACAGAAACCACTCTCTCCAGCAGACTCCAAGTCTCTAGCAAGTTCCGAATTTTTGAAGGTGTTAACCTTATTTGAAAGGGGAAGCAAGTAACAGGGCTAGTCCATGGCAAAAATAATCAGGCTGGGTGGGAATTAGAGCTCCTTTTGATGGGGCCACACAATCCGCTCAGCAACAAACCCATTGTTAATCTCCCACCTATTTCCTGCTGCAGAATTAATTGTCGGGTGCTACTTGAGGGAGGCAGCAGTCAGAGGCAAGCTTTCCCTTCCAACCCAGCAAGGGCCACTGCACATCACGCCGCTCTGGAAAGCTCCTTTCTGAGGACTTGGCCAAAAGACAGTTTCCAATTCTGGTTGCTCTATTTCAGGCAGAGCACGTACACCCACCCCAGGCTCACTGCCTCATTGCAGGCTTGCCTTTTTCCGTCCCTCAGATTCTCTTGAGGAAAATTCTCATTGACCTCCATCTTCTGGTTCATCATCTTCAGAGCGCAACTGATGTGCTCAGCTGTGATGGCACAGCGCAGCCTGTGCCCTGCTCAGACCCTGACACTGTCCAAGGCACATGCCCCCACCAACCCCACCTGCCATGGGCTCAGGGGGAGGCTCTCAGCAGGGGAATCCCCCAGAAGAAGCTGAAGCCACTGTCCTTTCCAAGCTGCCCATGTGCTGGGGGGAAGAGGAGCATGGCTGGGCACCTTCCTGCTCCCAGGAGAGGTTTCCTGTGGAGACCCTGGGAGTCATTCCCTGATTTGGGGGAACATAGAGATTCTTCCCCCAAAAGGCTGTTGGGATCCCATTGGCTCCTTCCCCTTTTTCTATGTCCCTGGGCCACTCCCTCCCTATTCCATGATTGGCCCTGATATTTGTCCTGCCAGGAGACCAGGATCACCCCTAGCCCTGGGAGAGGGAAAAAAGGTGGACCCGGGACATGTGGGGACTCAGGAACTCTGAACATCTCATCGTGAGGCTGAATTAAACATCTGTGGTTATTATGCAAAGGCCTCTGTTGCTCTTTTACCCTGGACTCAACTAGCAGATATTCAAGCTGCTACAGTTTCCCAGCATGGACATGGTGAGAACTCATTCAGGTAGCAAGACCCACCCAGGTAGCAAGGCTCACCCAGCAAGAGTCACCCAGCAAGGCTCACCCAGCAAGGCTCACCCAGCAAGGCTCACCCAGCAAGGCTCACACACGTGCACAGAAGCACCCGCCTGGCACAGTTCCTCCTTGGTAATTTTAGAAATGTCTTTCTGGCATGAGTGAGAAGCTTTTCATAGAGGACACACAGGGCATGGGAACCAAGAAGGCAAGCACAAGAGAGAGCCTCAGGCTGTGCTGGACAAGAGGTTCAGAGAATGTGACAGAAACTCAAAATCTCTTGCTGGAGACTTTATAAAGCAACAGAAAACCATCACTAACAACCAGCGCCTTCCAGTCCAAGGTCTCACATGTGCTCCTGAGCCTGTCACTCCTGCCAGCTGTATTCTGGTGTGACAAATCCAAATTTTTAACATACCAGCGTGCTTTCCCCACCTTTCCTATATGGATTGCTCATTGTTCTCTCACTCCTCATGGCTGGCAATTGCTTCTTGCAATGTCGATGTTAAAGAGTCGCAGGTTTCCTGAAAACTAGCACAGGCTGTGAAACTAAACAACACGTGCTGTACAATAAGTCATAAAGCATGTGTGAAAAATAGTTGACACAGAAGCTGTCATGGAAACCAGTGCTACTAGAGCACACACAGCCACAGAGCTCTCATTAAAGGCTGCAAAGTTGAATACAAATGTTAATCACTAAGGCAGAATATATTAAATTTACCATCATGCTCCATTCAGTCTTTACAGCAAGTCAGCTGAAACCTACAACCATTTCCGCTGGCAGTGCTGGATGGTAGTTAGTAGTAATTAAATTACCAGAAATCTTCTCTCAGAGAAATTCTTTTCATCTTGTATACCCTAGAAACTGTTTTTACTGACTAGGGATTGATTTTCTCCTGAGGAGTAACTCTATTTTAAATAGGCTATACACATTTCTCCAGCTTGGGTTTTATTCTCCTATCAGCCCGCCTGAGCAACAATACACTACAAGCAAGAAAAAGCCCAGGCTGGAAAAAGAAATGTGGTGAAATCAGATTAAGCTGTTCAAGCAAGATAAAGAGAGATAGACTGAAAACTACACAATACCCTGCAAGTATTACAGGCATATCCCACACCATGATCAAACCTGTGGTTCTTAGATACCAGCTAGAAGGAAGCTACTGACTTAAAAATATCCACATATAAAGGTACCTTTTGACTGCACACAGGTGGAGAAGGAGTGCAGGAACCTTGCCCTCTGTTGAGGAGCAAGAGCTGCACAGCCTTTCCTCATTCCCCAGCCTGGCACAATTCTCAGGTGGCCTCGCTGGCTGGGCTTCAGACGTGGGTGTTGCATGTTCTGCTGTGCTGGGGCAACACCAGAATTCATCCCTGGCAGCAGCATTTACAGCCAGAAGCAATGCTGAGCTGTCTGGTGTGGTCCGGGTGGAGGTGCAGGATTCTCTTTTTTCCCTCCACCACTTTGTTAAAAATATTTTGATGCAGCCAAGGGCCAGAGCTGTGCACATAAGTGTATTTTTCGTGCTCTCTCTCAGGGCCTGGTCTTTATCTCAGTGACTTCAGAAAGCTCCACAATTGCACTGGTTCAGGCTATGAGGAAAGCCAGCTTTTTCTGCTGACTCTACAAACATATAACAAGGCTTTTACTGACCTATAAAGGAAGCGTCTAGGCCAGAGTTGTCAAAAATAGGGCACCAGCAAACTTATTTCACCTTATTTTTAATCCACTCAAATACCATAGGTTGGAAAGTTCATCTATTGCTCAAATGTTTATAGGGATCTTATTTTGCTCAAGAGGCTGTAGAAAGAGAAATGGTGGAGGAGAAAATAAAATGCGTATGAAGAATTAGGACTGGTTGAAAATTCCTGATGAAGAAAAATTAGGGCTGGTTGAAGAAAATTGTCAGAATTCTTTTTCTGGACAGAAGTCAGGTCCTTGAGTAAGTGAAATTTTTAGAGCATATGAAAAATGTGTACTTTCTGTAGAAAATAGAGAATCTGTCATAACCTTTTAACTGAAAAGTATGTGATTCTGCCAGATGCTCCTGGCTAACTCTTCTTGATTTATAGGTGAAAAGGTGCCTTGTTCACAGGGAGATGCAAGAGGAAGAGGTAGGGTCAGGTAGGAAGTGTCCAGTTACAGTTCTACAAAAATAAATTTTAAAATAAACTACAGAAAGACTACTAAATGAGAAAGAAAAAAGAATATTGAAAAGTAGATGAGACAAGAAAGCGGTAAAATAAAAGCATAGTTTCAGATTTAATAATGTACATAGGAAGGACAAAGTCAGTTTTATAATGTAGGAGTCAGAATGAGGTCTTTGGCCAAGACTGGGGCTTTTCCACTGCTGTCCTTAATGACAAGATCACAAACCATTTTTCCTACAGTTCTGTTCACTGTACATACCTTTTTATTAAGCTCCAGCATATCAAACTACAATATGCACGGTTTTTATGACACATAAAAGGTGCAAGACTAGCTAACACAGATGGCTACGTGACAGTCATGATGGGAAAAGGACAATATTTGCCATTAAACAGAGTCTTCAGTACATAAATATTGAAGTGTGACACAATATTAAGCTGCAGCTCATCAGATTTGGTGCAGCTTTCCCTCAGACTCACTGAGGGAAATCCAAAGTTCTGCTGCTGACCCCACGTCAATCTAGGCTTGTTTCTTCAAATGGATGATGTCAATGCTCTGGCTCCAAAGAAGGCATTATCTCTTCACTTGCTCCTTCCCCACATGGTGAGATGGGGAAGTGACTGTATTTCTGACATTTCCCATTTAAAGTTAATTTTTTTCTGCTGATGCTGCCAGAGGTATACAGAGGAAATCACATTAGCTCTACTATGTCAATACAATGGGACAAATTTACACCTATGGAACTTGCTACCCAAACTGACACACACCTTAGCATTTTTTTCTGTGAGATAGACCCCAGAAATACCAATTTTATCTTCCAAGCTTGACCAAAGCAGCTTAAAGGCTTTCCCATCACACTCAAAGTGAGAGCTGATAAGGCTGAAAATCCAGAAACTGCTTACTTTACAACTCTGAGTCCCTTTTAAGCTGACCTTCTGCCCTGAAAGCCTAAAACACCTCACCAACAGCTATATTTAGGCAACTAAAGGGCTGGAACATCTGGGAATAATAACAGCAGTAACACTTGGAAATGGCATTTTTACACCACTGTCTAGAAAACATCACTGTGCTGCAAAAGCTTTCTAAAGTCTGCTTGGTAGGTTATAGACTGGAAAATTACCTGCTAGACAGTCTGTGCATCACCAGAGGTGATGAGTGATAATCATATGTAGTTATTTAAAAAAAAAATCTTAAAGTTCAGCAGTGTGATCTGGTAAAATTAAAAAAAAACAAAAACAAAAAACCAACAAAAACAACAAAAACCCCACCCAAACCTAAAAACCCAAAAATCAATCCCCCCAGAAAAACCTTTAAAAAGTGTCCCAAACTTTCTTCAACCAGAATATTTTTCATGACCTCTTAAGAGGCGTATTTCAACCTTCCAGCACTGAAAATGCAAAGCCATCAAGAACTGACCAACATCTGAGAAAGAGGAAATCAAACTGATGGGTATTTTCACCTCCCAAGCTGAGCAGCAAGTGAAAAAACAAACAAGCAGCCTTCCGGATCTCACAGTGATTTCTTTTGATTGCTTCCTTTTAAAGGGGTTTGCAAAGCTAAATGGAGCTCTGGGTCAATATTAGCAGCATTAGTTGTTTGTCCAGCCTGCTCTTCCTCACAGCTTGCCTAGGGCTGTTCACATTCAACACATAAGTAAGCAAAATAACTAATCTCAGGTAAAAGTTCTTTGCCGATATCCAGAATCCTGTTGATTAACCCTCAGAGTCCTTGAGAATCCCTAAATGCTTTGGAAAAGCAGAAAAATAACTAAGAAGCCTACTTCATACAGCCATAGAGCAGGAGTAAACGTGGGATCTTGCTTGTCCTGACACAGGACTGTGAGGTGGATGCAGACACTAGCTGTTGTAAAGTCCTCTTTGCTAAACTGTCCTGCACCAGGAATGGGTGATAGTTTGTTGGAGCCAATGGCAAAGCTGGCACTGCAAAGTGCAAAAATGGCAGGCCAGAGTTACTCACATGGGGGTGAATAGCTGTACCTGGAGACACAGCCAGGTAATTTTAGTATGATGGACTGAGCCTAGCAAATAACTTCACGCTGTGGCCAAGAGGTGAAGTACAGTCAGGAAAGAATTCATTTGCATCCAGACGTATTAGTACATCGAGTATTTAAAAGCATTTGATGTGTCACACTGATATATGAGGCAAATAACTGCCCTTGGATGAGATACTCATTCAGATTTACATCTCTGGCTCTGCTTGCTTACAGTCATAGCAGTTCCATGTGATAATTAAATGCCTGACACAGTAGTACTAATTCCTGGACTAGTGGGAGCATCCTAAATTTGGCAGCATACCATGAACACAGGCAGCAGACTGTAAGACTATGGGACATGTTAGCACTTGCAAAAGTCAACATGCAGGCATGTACCAACCCCTACCACAGCTGAAAGCAAAGGATGGGCTCCTAAGTCAACAGCATGTGCACACTGAGTGCGGGGATCAATGTCAAGGCCACTGTGAAGCTGTGACCCAGTGATCCTCTGAGCTGCTAGCCCCCTTACCCTTTGTCATCATCATCCAATGCAGTTTTGCTGCACCCTCATACATGAAGTCAACACCATCCTGTCATCATCCTTTCTGCTGGGTATTTGGTCAGCAATAAAGGATATCATCCCAAGAGGATGTCATGTAACTCCCACTCCCCTTGACCTTACTCTTCAACCTCCCCTTGCAAGCCTGCAAGGAAAAGGAAAAGACTTTTAGATTAGATTGTTTCCTGAAAGGGAACTCTGCAAGGAATCTGAAGTATTTTCAGTCCTGTGGAGCTTAAAAAACCACCACAAAAGCAGTACCCTCTGGACAGTCCTGGTGTGCACTGCAAGGGCACAGCCTGCTGAGGAAGGGCAGATCCCATTTTACTGAGCTGGTAGATCCAGGTCCAGCCAGCAACCTTGGGCCATCTGCAATGTCACACTACATCTTCAGCTCACCTGGGTGACTGCACAGTGTCTTTGTGCTGGCTCCATGCTTTGCAAGTGCTGAGGTCAAACTGAATTCCCACTGCCTCTCTGATTTTGGCTCTAGGCTCACTTAAAAACCCAAAGCTGTATCATGTAGCATACATTCTTTAATTTTAAAATTAACTTCTGAGGGGACAAAAGGTGAAATAAAGTAGGGAAGTAGTAGGGAAAGGCAAAGGAAATTGCTTTACTGAAACACATTTTATTAATTTTGGTACTGTCTCCTTTTCAGCTGGCCAAATTATTGTTAAGGCTGTTTCAAGTCCTGCAGAGGAGTTTGTAGAGACTGGAGTGATATGCACTTGTCACGACTCAGTCAATTTAAGGTTCCCATGCATCAGCCTCCGAGCCAGCAGGGCACTTCATGACTCCACTAACAAAACCAATAATTAGAATTACAGAGAGTGACAGCTTTGAAAAATAAACAGCAACAAAGATTAAAGACTCCAAAGCTGCCCAACCAATGGGAGCTAACGTTTATGTATGCAGTTTAAGAAAGACCTTGTAGAGCTCCCCTGTGGTCTTTTGGCAATTTGATTTAATTTAGTCTGTTCCTCCAACAAATAATTTTTAAATTAAAAGAGGGGGAGAAAAAAGAAACCAACCCAAACACTGCAGTGCATTTGTCCAGTGCTCAGACTTAGTTGATTACAGCTCTCTAGCTTCCAGGAAATCTTGGAAAGCTTCAAAAGCCAGATGACTGTTACTGGATCCACAAAATCTTTCTTGCTATGTTTCTCCCTTTCCTTGACCCCAGTAGGGCTCAGCAGATCAGAGAGGGAGGCAGGAGTCCTCTGTTTGTGTGGAAAGTAACCATAACCATACACACGTCCAAGGTGTGTCACACAGAGCTCCACACAGGTAGGGCAGGAGGAGCTATTCCTGGCAGAGCCCCTGCACCACTAAAGAAGCAAGAGAAGGATTTAAACACATGCTTTCAACCCAAACAGTAAAGCCATTTTTACTTTTAGCATGTGTTACACACAGGTCAACTAACAGCACTGTTTTCTTCTGGACCTCTTCTTTGGGCACTTGGGCTTGCCTTCCTCTGGTCTACACAGCCTCAGATCAGGCAAGTCATCAGACACTTCCAAGGACACACCTCTTTCTTTTCTTGCCTGACTTTCATAACCTGACTTGCCTGATTTCATAAGGTGAAACCTTCACCTCCTCCTCTGCAGAGGGGTGTGTGTGTGTGTGTGTGTGTGTGTGATTGCCCCATCCCCTGACATCTCTCTCCAGTTCTGGTCATGCAAAGGACAATCTGCAAAGCCAGCCATGCAAACACCATCTTTCCTCTGTTGCCACTGAGGATACAGCCCTAATTAACCTTTTTCCAGCCCAGAACTGCAGCAATTTTAACACAGATATGCACTGCAATGTGCCAAAAGGGAATGAAAGTCAAAGACGTAGAATGAGCCAAAAAAGCAGATCCTATTCTGACACATACAAATCTCTGCAGCTAAACATTGCACTAAGAAATTACATGTCTCCAGACACTTTCTCAGCCTGGAGGGTTACACTGCCAGAGTGCTGTTTCTCTTCTGATCACAGAGCACTCATAGCTACAGAGTGCCAAAATCAAGAAGAAAATACAGAGAAAGGTTACCATAGCTTATTTGGCAAGGATGTACAAACAAACAATGCTATGCTTTTAAAAAACTGGTTCCTTTTAGCAGAAGAACAAGACTTTGGTGTTTAAACCAGCACCAAGCAACTTCAGTAGCACAGTGACTGCACAACTTTGATGGGACATTGATTTAATGAATAAAATATCTCAATGAACCCACACCATTTCATGAAACACCTGTTCTTATCTGCTTCCTATACAAGTTTTGGCATGATTGACTCTTGCTTAGCATTGAAATCAGATGAAATCATAGCCCAAAGCATTACATTGAGAATTAAAGGGATGAGTTCACCACCACCATCAGAAGCTCTAAATTCTCATTCAAGTCAACTCTGGTGGGCTACATGCCCTTTGGAAGAAATTAGTGTGTATTTGTTGCAAAGCACTTAAGAAATCACTTTTCAATTTATTTTTATCAGGAAAATAACCAGACAATGAATGAGTTTCAGGTTTCTCTTGTTCCAAGTCACTTATCTTTTTCTATATTAAAATGGAATAAAAAGAGAAGCAGTCATTTTTGCAGTATTTTGAAGACTGCTTCATGCAGAAAAACCAATGCCAACATTTTGAGTCAATATTACAACAATCAAGTCCCTCACTATACTAATGATCTGCAAGCAAGTATCACTTTACATCCTCCTTCATATATTATCTCCCTTACACCTAATCAATCCCATTGTGATCTCAACGTGATTTGTAGAATCCCTTATTATTTGTTGGTGGGAGGGAAGGGCCAGAGCCTTTGGGGACTTCTCCATAAGCCAAACGAATACTCATCAATTGGTAACATTTAGAGCTTCTCACAATCATTCTTTACAAATTCCACTCTAATTGCTAGGCTGCCATGGACCACGCTGAGTGCCAGCAGTTCCCAGTAATAGGCTTCTGCACATGAGGAGTGAAAGAGATCTGGCACTAAGTGGTAGGTAGTGTCAGTGGCTTTCCTGAGCAATTTCCTGAGTTCCTACAGAAAATGAACCTGTAAGACAGCTGCCTTAGAGTTCAAGAGGCATAATCAGTCACAGATGTGAAACAAGGGCAGCTCTTTGAGCTCAGTGAGAGGAATACATAATTTTGAACACACTGCTGCATTGGTGGCTAATTAGTTCAAATAAAATTGGGTATGTGCTGTTTGTCAGGGCTCTGAAGTCATTTACTCCCAGAACACAAATAACAAAACACTCTGCCTGTCCCACCTGTGCTGTCACCAAGATAAAACTGCCCATGTTGAGATTATTTTTTAAAGGTGTCTTATCAAAATAATTGTTTCATATACTCAATAGAAGTACTTCCACCACCCTTCCTAATTACAAGTCTCTCTGACCACTAGGTACAGCCCTACCCTGTTCCTGAAATCTGTCTGGAGGTGCAAAGGCCACTCAAAACTGAAATACACAAGCCTAAATCCAGGTTTTCTGGAAAGTCACCTCCCACCTCTTCAGCCATGGAGCACTGGAGAGTCAACTCTAAAAGCCTTGGAAGATGGAGCACCCACCACTGGGCACAAATGAAGGCCAAGGAGAATTAACTTTTGTGGAAGCTGGATGTTCTCCAGTGAAGGTCATCCTTCAGAAGAGCAGTAGAGGAGTGGCTCAGACAGACAGAACATGCACCATCATACCTGCAAATGCTGCTTCAGAAAGAACACTGTTTATGACTTCAGATGGAGTCTCTTCAAGCAATTCAAGGGGCTGAGATGTGCTACTACAGTGTTGTAGTTTTCCACTAAGTTGCTTGTTTACAATGAAGTGTTTCTCATCTTGCTTTTTTTCCCCCCCTCCACTCTTAATTGAAAGAGCTAAGATATTGTTCAATCAAGAGGGAGAATCCTGTTGACCACAAAAAATGGTGCATCAGTCTGTTTACAAGGACACATAATTGCTTTGACTCCAGCAGCATGAGCAGATTGAGTTGCTTACATAATATTTACAGACTGGTTTACCCCTAGGAAAAAAATCCTGAATGAATCCTGTAACACTTTCCCTTTTTTGTGAATCTAAAAGATAAGTTCTTTGACATAATTTAATATAAATGGCTCTTTCTTACTAAAATAACCATATCCTTGAATGAGTACAGCGAATTTGTATTTGAAGAAGTGACAGATATTACATATTTTGTTCTTCAGTGAGCACATTTTTCTACAGCATTCATCCTCCCTCCCTACAATAGGAAGCTTGTAAGTGCAGGGTGGGATTTTTTTGCCAGGCTTTTTACTTACCAAGCCAAGTCACTGCTCAGTCCCAGTATCCTGACTGTCTGATCTTTTGACCATAGGGATAAGTAAGAAGAGAACCTGCTGGCCTTCTCTTTAATCAGTACTACATTCCCTGAGAAGGCCAGAAGGCAGGCAGGATCAGAAGAAAGAAGTGTGGTCATTGCAGGTCATGGCTGTATTTGCTATCTGGCTTCCTGCCAAAGCAATACCTTCTCTTGGATCAGAGTTTATTTTGCATTCTGAAAATATTCTCAACAACACTGTTTCCTTTTTAAAGCTATTTTTTGCGCAGCCCTTTGGGAACCTCTGGGGTGTGCTGGCCAGCATGTGTGCGTGAGCACATGAATGTCTGGCTCTCCCACCACCACCCAGGGCAGCTCACAGCCTTCCCAACAGCTTCTGACCTCTGCAACCTCTAGTAAGTCTTGAGTGGTTACTCCATGCCAGGCAGCTGCAAACATGTGGCAATAGAAACAATTACTGATCTCATAAACTTTGGTCTAAAGCATCAAAACTATACTCAAAACTATAAAGTAAATATACTATCAAAACTCAAAACTGTACCTTTTTTCTGAATATCACATATAGCTTAACCATGGTAACATCACATTGTGAAGTTAAATCACGCAGGACACCTCTCCAAGTGGTTGAAACAGAAGCCACCCTACTACCAGCACTGGTAACATTTCAGCCAGGCCTGCCAGGCATTTCTGATTCTGTTTGGAATTCACAGACACCTTGTACATATCATCCATGGTCCTCTCCCAGAGGTCAGACTGTAGATACCATGAAGGCAGAGAAGAACTACATTTGCATCTGGCATCCTCTGAACTAGGCTCTCCAGCTGTCCTAATTCTGCTCTTGCTAAAGCCAAAGAAGATCCAATTTGCACAGCATCCCCTTCACTTCCAGTTCAGACAGCAGACTTGGCAAACAGTGTCAAATCTTCCCGATGACAGTAACATTGGCTCACAGCTGACCACTTCTTCATGTAGGAAATAGAAGATTAAACAGCTCTCTGGCTCCCCAGCAACAAAAACACGGGGCATTTCCTTCAGCCCCATGCTTTAGTTTCTCAGAGGATGTTTACCCACACGCTGCCAGAGCTAATGATGTACTGCAGGTTTGGAGACTTGTCATGAACCAGCCATCGAGGAGCAGACTGCAACTGCATGGTGTTTCTGAAAGTGAAGAATCACTCAGTGAGTAGGAGCAAAGGACATTGATTAATCTTACTTAAAAATCACACAGCTTACTTGTCCCCACAGAAAATTTCTGCTGTACCAGAAAAATTGCAGTTTGAAACATGTAAGACATCACATTCTGTATTTAAAAAAGCCTCTGTATTTTTTCAGCCACCAAGGAGCTAGGTCACGTAATGCTTTCCATGGACTGAATGTAAAAAGACAAGGCTGGTGACTTAGTTGCTGCCTTCTGAACAATGACCTGTTTCCCTTTTAGAAAAGGAAAAGTTGAGCTTGAGCCAAAAATTTTACAGTGATACAGTAAACTCTGGTTTTTGGGTCAAGTTGCAGAGACAGCCAGGCCACTGTGGTACCTATTCAGTATCCTACAGTTGGAAAATGTAGTTTTCTTGAACTTTAGATTTTCTGTTGGAAAATAACACCAGTAGAATTGCCCCTGGGGAAGAAGAGGGAAGCATGGCGAGGGAATCAAGAAGCATTAGACTTCAAAAATATTCCCTGCATCTACTTGGTTCCTCATACTCCCCTTTTCTCCAAAAGACCACACTGACTTCCCAGCTGTCTCTTAATTGCCTTCAAAAAGAGGCACTCTGAGTGCACATTTCCTTATCCTTCCCTATCTAAATGCCCTCTCTAAAGCATAGCTAGGATATATGACTGACTATTTCTTTATACTTCCCTGGTGGTTTCTGTGCCTAGCACTAATCTGAGTCACTGTACTGAAGGAGAGCACAGACTTCCTCAACAGTTCAGGACACTTGATAGTCTCTGCTTGTGTCACAGATGTCAATATTAAAGACCTTTCCCGGGACACAGCTCTCATCCAAGTCTGCTTTCAACTGCAGGTCATTCATGCTTTATTTCTGCTCTCAACTCTACCTTGAATACAAACTCTCATGCAAAATTATTTCCAAACAACTTTGAAGCACAGCTGCAGCAAAGACTACCAAGTGAATGTGCTTGGTGGTTTAGATGCTCAGTAGAGGCAGACCACAGGAAAAGAGAATAACAATTTGATCAAACCAGCCACACAGAATTACCACACCTCTTCGAACGAGGCCATTCTTATCACAACAGGCAATCCCACTAACAAATTTAATTTCCTATGTGCGTGGGCAGCTTCTTAGCAATATTAGAAATCTTTTGGTTTCTTTCCCAAAGAGTGGATGGACAAAGTGGGGAAAATGTAATTTCAGGAAACAAATCTTCAGGACCACTGCAGAATCTGTAATCCATGAAGCTTTCCGAAAATCACTTTCACAGCATGCATCACCTCAACAGCCATTACACACATACTGCAGAAAACATCTTCCTCACCATGCAGAATGCCCACAGATAAATGCCTTGTCTTTCACTTCCCACCCTCCCTGTCTTTGCCTCCCCACCATGCTGCACAGGGAGCAGCAGAAACAGCCACTACATGAATGAAACTACTACTCATGGTCTTGCCTGGAGCAGCTGGGACTTCCCAGGGTCTGAGGGATGGTGAATTCCTTTTGTTTGGTACCTATTTCTTGAGCTACCACTTCAAATGTACAGTTGAAGGTGGCCCTATTGTAAAAGCTCTTTTCCCACAGCACTCTTAAAGCTCTTCCACCTAGATTTATGTTCCTTCTGTTAAATAAATACAATAGGCAGTACTGCTAATGGTGAATAAGCCATGGTTGGTTTGTGTTTCAGTAAAAGCTGAATTCTTGACAAATAGAGATATTCAGATTACTATATATATATATGATGTGAACTGGAGAGTAATGCAATGCTAAATGATTTAATGAGCTGAAAGAAAGCAAGCTCTCCTTAACTATTGTTTTTGCAGGCCTACTAATATCTATAATTCATCCAAATAATTGGCAAATGGAAGATCCATAGCAGCCAAGTAATCCTGGCCATTCCCACCTGTCTAACAAAAAAAATTGATGATTAAACAAAATGTCTTAACCTGTTGATAGCAATAAAACCTTGTGAGCTGAGACAGGATCTGAGCTAGCAGAGTCCATGGAGACCAGAAATGCTCTATGCTGGCTAGATCCCACCAGGACAAATTGTGGTTGAGCTGGCAAGACAAATAGCTACATTACCCTCAATGGAGATGCAGTGGCAGAAAATAAAATTGCTGGCTTTAAATTATCTGCTGCTATTGCTTCTGCACAGCTTTCTGGAAGGCAGAGTTCTGTAGCCTTCTTGGCCACTCTGTGTCAGCCATCATGTGAATTTCTGTCAAGACTGAGTTTCATGAGAAGATGAATGTGCCCCCATGCCTCCCAAACCATATTCCAGTGAGAGGAGCTTTTAGGCTGTTGAATTAGACATGAGAAAGAAGTATGTCAGAAAAACATAAAACCACCCTGATTTTAGTGGAGCCTCTTTCTTATGGCTACCACCCACCCAGCTTCACAGAAATAAACATTGCAAAGTGGACACACAGCCTGCAGTACCCAGACACTGATAGGGTGCTCTGGGATGTATTAAACTTTCTGACACAGAACAGCAGCACCAGCGAGCTTGTAAGGTAACAGCAAATATACACAGAGCTAAGTACTGGTCCCATGTGCTGCTAAGACAACCAGAGCTGGGGTTCCCTCTCTGGCACCAATCCAATACTTTAGAAAAATTCTGCTGTTAGATGCAGCCCCAAGTCAGCTGTCAACACCCTCTGGCTTCTGGACCTACACACTCCTGTCAACATCTGCCTCTGAACAGATGATCTGAGCCTCCCTAGATTCTCTTGATTCTAGGTAGTGACCAGCTTAATGCCTCAGACCAATGCAGAGCTGCAGTTAATGGAAACTCAAATCTGCAACTGCACCAAGAGCAAAATCGAAACTCTAATGTGCAGTTGCACCAAGAGCAGGCTTTGCTATTAGCAAGGATCCATGCTTTGGACTCTTCCAGGATATGTTACTGATGCTCCCTAACATGGAAACCATAACATATGCAAGACTTGACAGTGTAGAAAATTCTCCCTCTTCACCCCAATAAACTCATATTCTTGGTCTTTGAATCATTCAAATTACTTCTAGGACATCACCAAGCAATCAGGTGTATGCAAACATTCTGACTATGAAAAGTAGACAGCATCCTGAAGAAAAAAATTAAACAAGAAAAACAATTAGACTTCCTGGTGATCTATGACTTTGGTAAAGATGGAAACTAAGGTATAAATCTATGTCCTTCAACTGAGTTCATAATTTAACACAGGTTACAAGAACCAGAAACAGTCTTGCAAAACCCAAGACTGACTGTTCTTTATTGACTATTTCCTTATTGAGTCTTGAGTTAAGAGGGGGCGGGATAAAAGGAAGCAGTAGTATGTGTTTATCTGGCTTATAACAGCCACTGAAAAGTCCATTCCAGAAATATAATGGTGCAATCCAACCATCTCTATGTGCTCCCACACATGCTGTTCAAAGCAAGGCTTTTCCCTGTTCTCAGCAGTGCATAACTGTGCTTTCACAGTGGAAGAAGAAAGCACTATGGATTTGAAGAGCACTCTCAAAATACATTAGTTTTTAAGAAAAATCAGCACAAAAAAACCCAAGCACTTCTTCAATAATTTGCAACCCTGTTCTCTCTGCATCTGGTTTAATCTTGCTTTCATTCCAACTTATTTCAAGTTAAGCCTCCTGGTTATTAACCAGAACAAATTGCTGTCATGTTCTCTTCAGTTCAGTAATCAGGGGAAGATTTTATATCCATAAAAATGCATTAGATGGTTGCGATAACACTTTTGGGGGAAGGGGAGTTAATATGAAACTCCTGCCAGATTGAACACATTGGATACTTTCTCTTGAGCTAACACAGGAGGATATGCTCCACACCTCCAAGAGTGACTCAAGTGAGTGCTGTCCACATAAACCACCAGCAATGCATAAAGAAATGTCCTGTCACACTTCCTAGGTTTGCATTAAACAGGTCCTTCTGACAAGGAAGAGCAAAGGAAGGAAGTTGCAGCTCACATGCCCTTGATTATAAGTAAATCAAGAGACGGCTGGGAAGTTAATCTCAGATGTAGCATTTGCAGAGAATTGTCTTTGAAGCAATGCATCTCTCCCTTGTGATATACTGCCCTCCCATAAACAGCTGTGAGTCCTTTAAAATACTCCTTTCCTAAGGTGACATACACAGACAACAGTTAGCTGTTTGAAGCACATAGTGGTATGCTTAACACTAAGGAGGCACAACACCTAACCCTGGGCTGTGTCACACAACCATGTGCAAAACTGGAATCCAGGGACTGCTCCTATGGCATCCATGTCAGGGGGAAGTCTGCTGTCAACCTCAGTGTGAACATCATTCCTGAAGATTCTGACAGCAGTTCCCTCAGCAAACCAAACTGATTCCTGGTCTCATTGTTACTGAAAGAGTGAAAGGATCCTGCTGACACTCTTCACTGATATTTTTCACCAACATTAGTGAACTGAATCAGGTCACAGATGGACACAACAAACAGTAGAGTTTGCAGAAGTAACAAGATGGGATGACACAACCAGGATCAAGAGCAAGAGACACACAGTTGTCAACAAAAGTGGGTTAAACAAAATACTGTCAAAGAAAACATAACAATATAAAGTAGAACTGAGAAGCAGTAGCACAACAACTGCAAATACCCATTCAGCAGCAGAGGTGCATAACAGCACCTTGTTCACTCACAGCACAGCTGCCAGGTAGCTTAAATCAGCTGTGAAAGTCTGTCTCCAATAAGAGGGTCCCAAGTGCCAGGAAGGAGCTATCCTCTTCTGATCTACCCACCACCTGGTTGTATTAGTTTGTCACAATGTGATTATTCAAGGCTTCAGGGAGTTTAAAAGCATGCTGTGTTCCTAGTTGATAGCATGTTTATGAACATGCTCTGTTCCTATTTGGCACTGGGTCATCTCTGTATAATTTAGGAGTCAGGAGCTGTCAGGCTGCCAGCAGCACACTGTACATGCAGCACGATGTGTTTTGTTGTTTCACCATTGTTTAAGTTTATAAAAAGTCTTAATTGCAAATGGAAAAAAATCTGCCTAGTCAATCAGGCCTGTTCTGAAAAGTTTCCAAAAGCCTGCTCTGAGTTTCATAATTGGCAAGTTTAACCCAGACCAGAAAAGATTTACTGGAGTTAACAATAAGAAAGGACTTGCTTGAAACTGTTGCCAAACTCCAACTCAAGACAGAAAATCAGCTGGAGAGCACCATCTATTGGCCAGAAGAATGGCTGGGCTGCCAGCTGTTCGCTTTTAAAAATCAAACCGAAGGCAGCTCCGGCTCTGCGCCGCAGGATGTGCCCGGCGCACGCAGCCCTGCAAGGAGAGGGACACTCCCAGCACCGCACACACAGACCCGTCCGGGGATAGCTCTTACTCGTGTCCGACTGAAATTTTGGCATGGACGAATGTGCCAAGGGCCAACTGCTAAGAGAACAGTACAACAGTCCCGGTTCTTTATTTCAATGCCATTTTCCTCCCCACCAATGACCTCTTAGTCCAGTGATTTCACAGCACAACCAAGCTACCAGCGTTTTCTGATTCTGGCTTTAGACCCTCCACCCAAAGGTCCATCCCACAAATGAGCAGCATCCTACACTGGCGAAACCAGTGTTAAACTGGCACCTGGTGATTGATTGTGCATGGCACAGAGTTTATTAATCAGCCCTTCAGCCTTTTTCCATGCACACAACTGTACTGTCCTGGGTGTCTCTGTACAGAAGGGACAGGAGAGGGTTAACTTACAACTGTGCCTTATTTTTGTGACACTCTGTCAGCAGACCCATAGATGATTGGTTTATCCAGAAAGTATTTTTGACTGCAGAATTATGTTTCTGAGGATTCCTACTCCAAGCTGGTCTTATCTTCAGGCTATCTTTATTTAGATGTCCATGTTTGGATTTCAAGGATTGGCCTATGAATCCTACTTTTAACTACAGAAAGCATCCCCCTGGGGAACACTTTCATTAGAGCTGACTAACACTTTTGGCCACAGAAACAGGAAAGAAATCTTAAGTACCTTTTCACTACCTTTTGCATAATTGCCAGTTGTGTTTATTAGAAACACCATGAACACACAAAATTTTCCCCAGGGAGGCTGAGCCAGGTCACTACCAAACTCCATGGCACTGCTGCTCTCCTGGAAAAGCTCTGTAGATGTCAAAAAGGTTGAAAGGTCTCACTCAGTGTTCACCTCCAGCAAAGTCAGAGGGATCTGGCTGCGGTACAAATGTAAGAGAAGCAAACAGCCCCACAGAAAAGACACTGCTGCAGGTAACCAAGATCAGTTTCCCAGAGCAAAGCCAGTGATTCAGGTCACGAGAAAGGCTCTGAACTGCCTGAGCAGTTTCTCCTGTGAGTCACAGGAGGACCACTTCTATCACATGTGGTCTCTGGAGCACTTCCATCTCCAGTAGTTTTCCAAAGGCTTTTTGCAGAAGCTGTACAAAGTTGGAAAAATAAAACTTATCAGCCATAACTGTTAATTAACTATCTGTGATATCAAGGAATTAAGTAACCAGTACAGACTGTTTTGGTTTGAACTAAAATGGAAGTTTCCAGAGAAACAGAAAAGCTGTTCTGGTCAATCATAAATATTAAGCATATATTTTTTCTTGAAATAAATCTATTAGTAGTTGTGTTTGGAATTTTATTAAACCTTTTTTATTTCAAGGCGGGGACCTAATATTGGAGTGGGTACAAATGTCAAACTTCAGAGCAAGCAAAATCGATTCCAATCAGAATATCTCAGCTCAAATCAAACATTGCATGAGAAAGTAAATCTGACAGTGGCAAAAACTGCAGCCCCAAAGGCCTGCTTACCTTAGCAAACTTCCTGATTTAAAAGCACAGAAAACAATACAAAACTAACTGGATTTTACAGGAGAGAGAGAGAGGTCCTCTTTTGTCAGGGTTCTTCCCTATGATCCCCATTCAAACTGGCACAGAACACAGCAGGGGATGTGGTAGTGCAGAAATAGAAAGGCAAGCCATGGTAAACTGCAAAAAGTGTTAAAATAAATCAGCACAAAAAAAAGTAAACTGTATGGCAAATTTCTGCTGTGGGGCAGAGAGGAGGCAATTAAACCAGAAGCAAAAATTATGGCTGCAAATAACTTGACAAAATTAGGAGAAAAATAAATCAGACTGTGAGTTACACCAAAAGAGGCAGGCCAGGGAATGTCCAGCAAAAAGCACCCTGTCTGAGCTGCCTAAGTGGAATTCCACTGGGGGAAGGCCAGCAGGTCTGAGGTCTCAGAGCCCAGAGCACAAATTGGAAAATAATGAAGCTGGTCCGCTGCGATTGCTATCAAGGTGACAGCGCTGCAAAACAAAGGGATTCTGGAGCCTGAGTTAGGGCAGTGGGAGAGATCAGCTTGCACACACAGCAAGGGGTTGGGTTACATGTAATTGCTCCTGTGAAGAGTGGGTGGTTTGCAAGTGTTATGACAGCTGCAGAGCAGAGGATGTCTCTGCTATGAGACAACTCAAAGCTAGAACAGAAAACAGGGAGGCAAAAGTCACTGAACTTTCTAACCCAGGGCAAGTACCACGTCTCAAGGCACTTGCACTATGAAGGGACTCCAGGAGCAGGAATATTTATCAGCATTCAACCATTTGTTCCCTCCATGGAGCACAGAATGGCTCTACAGAGACTCAGAAATAAACTTCAGGGTATCTAACAGGTCCCTTCACTGCACTAATCCATGTGTTAACCATATGAGTGGGACTTTCTTCTCACAGCTTGGCAGGACTGGGCTGGGCGATGGTGATTTTCAATCCAGTCCTACCATATTTATCATGTTTTCATCCTCAGTACTAGAAGACAAAAAAGCTTTAACTGCATGTTCTTAACATGACAGGTTGTCTTGCCAATACAATGTGTATTTGGAAGTTCCTGGAACTGCATAGCCAACTATAGCATGATTTTAACCTTTGAATGACTGATACACAACCTCACCTTTAACTCCATCTTTACCTCTTTTATCTAGTAATGCATTTGGGAGCCAGTCCCTCTTGTCTGCATTTTCTATTTAAAATACTCAATATGAATGAGTGAGCAGCAGATAGCTAGCACATTCCTACACCAACAGCTCTCACACACACAAGAGCTTGCCTTAAGACTTACTGCTTTTATAAAGCTCTCTATCTGCATGCTAGTTTGGATGCAGTGCTCACAAAACATCCCCTGGTATCCAAACAAACTGGGCACTGGTGCCTTGTAAATGACACATAGGGACTGAGCCTGGCACTATGCCACAGCCAAAACATGGACAGACCCCCAGGCTCAGGCCAGCCAGATGGCTGGGGCTGCTCAGCCTGCTGGCACTACCACTGGCTCATCTGCCAACTCTGCTGCACTTTCCAGCTCTTCCCCATCTTGTAGGACCATGTGGGCGATGGTTTCTTCCTTATTAGCATCAGTATACAAAACCCTTTTGAAATGCTTCACACAATGAGTTTGTAGTGCAAGCAGGGTATGTTTTCCCTTCTGATTTTATTCCACTGAGTCCTATTTTGCCTGTGCAGTTGTTGATCTCTAAACTGTATTAGGGTACCACCTTGTTTTCCTATTCTGGGGAAACTGGCAAGTGAAAAATATATTTGAACAAAAAGGGAAAATGTCAGAAGTGTTAGACTTCCCTCTGCCAGAGAGGAGCAGATCAGCATTATAATCACAGAGAGCAAGACAAAACTCCATCTTAATAGTTTGTTTCTGATATAGCAGCAACCAATGTTCTTCCACAGTGCTTCACATATAATACAAATGAAATGGGGATGCTTATCCACCCAACTTCCTGCCCTGGTGCCCAGCATTCTCAACACTTAACACCCATGCGGCCACTTCAACTTCTTGGCCAGCCTTTGTTCATCCTCATCCTGAACGCTGCAGTCATTTCCCCAAGGATATAAGCCATTAAAAACCTAATTGCAGAGCCCACTTTAGCTCAGTCTGGACAGACCCAAGTGTTTTCAGCACACGAGGTCTCTCATTTCAGTCCTGGGGGAATCTGCCTAGACAACCACTGCCACAAAACTAATAGAGCCAGATTGTGCCTTGAAGGCTTGGACTCATGTGGGAGCACCACTGAGCTGCATGATCCAGGCAAAAGCTCAAAATGTGATTCTCCAGGAGGACATGTAGTCCTTCCATTGACTGACAGTCATCTCTTCTATGCTGAAAGCATTGCCCCCTTTCTTATTTCCAGTGAGGGTGGCTTGTGCCTGACAATTTCCCTAAGCTCTGAAAGTAAGACCCAGTAAACTGAGGGGAAAGGGACCAGTGGAAAATAAGCAGTAAACAGATAAAGACCTTGTATCTGCAAGACAAAAAGCAAGATGTAAAGCAAGACTAGGCATCTCTGTCTCATGTGCTGAAAGAATGCCTTTTGGTTCTGCTGATGTGCTTTCTTCTGGACCTGGTTGAGAGCTGTTCTCAATACAGAGCAAAAACATGGTCAGCCCATCACAAAGTTTGACTGTGCCAGGAAATCTAGGAGTGAAACAGAGAACAATGCTTCAGAAGCCCCTTTTCCGCCCTTCACACCTCCCTGTCCTTGCAGAAAGGACAGACAGCTAGCACAGTGGTATGCTGCAAAGTAGCACACACTGAGCCATCACTGCTCAGTGCACATGAAAAGAGGCACTTCTGCATCAGGTCATTTCTGCACGTGGGAAGGGGAGCAGGGCTGGGAACCTGCAGCCTGGGGACCACAACTGCACACTCAGGCACATGCTGCTTCTTTCTTCCCAGCCCCTCATGATTCAGCCACACAAGAGTGGCTCACAAAAGCCTACTTGACCTTCACTGAGGAAAAATTCTCTTGCCTCTGATTTAACAGATCTAGCATTTTCAGCAGAGAGAGACTCTTTGGCCTGCTGTTATTCCTTCTTAGTTCTCTGAGAGTTTACCTAATAAAAGGCTGAGAAACTCTGCTCTTCCACTGTAACCTGTTAGGTACAAACCATGTGCAGGACCCTGCAAAAGCCACAGCAGCACTGTCAATAATTTTACTTGGCCATGCTTTCACACTTAGTTTTCTACTGAAAGAAGAAAGAGAAGCTCTCACTCCTTCCCCTACCCCCATTCTCTCTAGTGCTTCCCAGTTATCCAAATCTACAGCACAATTTGCACAAGAGATTCTTTGTTATTTTCCTTTCCTGTAGTAGCACAAATTTAACATGCAACAACCTTTGCCTTTTTGATGTCAGATATGACTCATGAGATAGATGCTGGCTTTACTGATTAATCTTACTTATGCACATGTCTTATTCCTCCCCTATGACTTGCCAAGAGCATTTATTTCTGCTACACTAGGAACAAAATCTCAGCTATGTCTCTGGAGCATTACATATTGCAGACTCTGTCTCTTTGGCCCCCTGCATTAATTTTCTTCAAATGACACCAAGGGGCCAATACATTAAGTTTGCACTATTGGTCTGACAAAATTTTGGCTTCTATTTATAATCATTTGTATAAAAAGCATCAGTTTAGGTTAGCTTAGGCTTGTTGTGGAGGGAATCACTCTAGCACAGATCATTCCAAAACTGCTTTCACTTTCTGTACTTGCTGAGGTTTGTGTTTTTGAGGCAGTGTAAATTGTATCAGGGATACTGACAACTCTCTGATGTGCAATTGGAGGTGGACACCATTAATCCCAGCTTTGGTCTCCTGCCCTTTCTAAGAGGATTTCTTTATAGAATTAGGTATCGATCCTACTCTAGTTATTGGAGTTGATTCACAGCTGCAGGACTCCATAGCTTGCTGGCATAAACACTCAAAAATTAGATTAATACTATGAGCAGCAATACACAAGGGTAATTCCAGTTACATACTAAGCATGGACATATCTGAAGTACTCTGGACCTGTGCCCCAGTATTTTACTTTCCTTACTGTTCTTTATCTTTCAGACACAAGAATCTAAGATTACTCCTTACATAGTATTCTCTCAGGTTTGGGTATATCATGGTTGTATGTAACCCATGCTACAGGCTTTCTGATGTTTTTTAGGCTGACTTAACTGTAATAAATTTAGCTGTCATTAAGTACTTTGATATTTAGTCTAAATTTTGGGGTTTGACATTGTCAAAATACTTCCAGTTATAAATGAATGCTGTCCCCAGCAACTTTATGGAGAGGAGGACTGTAAAAGAACACATCTTTATCCAAAACATTCAGAGAACACAAAGCTTTCCCTCACAGTGATAGGTGGATCCCACACAATCAAAGGAATTATCTCCTGTTCATTCCATGTTTGTTCAAGTATATGTTGAAAAAATTCTTGCAAGCTTCCTTCTGATGTAGGAGCTGTGAGTTCCTAGATCTGCTAGCTCAGCCTCCTATCTGGAGAACATACTGAATGCTGACAAGGTTGCATTGTGTCAGCAGCCTACCCCCAGGCATCTTTTCTCCAGCCTGGTGGTGCACTGGATGGTGCAGCCATCTACCCTCACCCAGCAGCTCTGGCAGGACCATGTTCCCTATGATACTGATACACAGTAAGACATTTCCAGGAGTATCACACATCCTATCTGATTGTGAGGGCAAAGCTGCACCATGCCAACATTGCCATACATGGAAAGGATGTAAAGCTTCCACTAGAAAAAAACTGGCTCTGTGAACCAATTCTTGATCTACTTTGTCGTATTCTTGCAGCAAGGTATAGGAATGGGGAAGAAGTGTGCCAATATCCCAAATAGATTGAGCAAGGACCTATATTTTAATACAGGACTAACTGGCTCGCAGTTCCTACTGTGTCCTGTAGGAAAGCATAGCAATGCCTTTTGTAGATAGCTAAACAAAGTTATTTCTGCCCAACCACGAGGCAAAATACAAGCCAGAGCTCCTATGTTCTAAAAGTATACACTGTATACTCTACACTGTAGCAAGCACTAAACTCAACAAACCTTACTTAAAAACATTTGTTGAAGAATTTTGATCAAAATTCTGCCTCTTGAGCATTTGAAAACTAACTAAGAAAATAAACCAATAAGGTAACTGATTGTTCCATATTTGGAAAAAAATTTGTTTGATATATACAGCAAGAGAATATAGCTAATTAGAACTATCCCTTGCAAAACCAGATCAGCCTGGACAGGGTCCCAAACACCTCATGTCTGCCTGTTTCTAGCTACATTCTGATCATATTTGTCAGCCTCTGGAATTTAGGAAATACAAGTTTTTACATGTGTTCTTATGAAAAGCCCAACAAACTTTTGCAGCCTTAATTTCATATTGTCATAATGAAAACCATCTTAGCAGAGACTCTATAGAGCCTGGATCTGCTCTAGTGTAGTCTAGGGAAGGTTGCTTATGGATTTCAACCTTTTAGGCTTAAATCTGAAAAAGTTCATTCACATAAAGCAGCTCAGTGAAGCCAAATAACAAGGCTTAGCCTAGGCTGCCCTGAGATATTTTATTACAGATGAAACCAATTCCCTTTGAAGATAAGGGAATGCTTTAGTCGATGGACTATTTTGCTTTTGGCAACATCTATGTAAATCTGGAGTAATGCCATTAACTTCATAAAAACCTCACCCCAGATTTAGAGTGATGTCACCAGGAGCAGGATCCAAGCCCTAGATGATTGAAAAAGAGTACCAAACACTTTAATTGAAACTGAATCTTAAAGTAACCAGCAGGAAGATATTTTCTCAATTGCACTTGTGATTATTGTATATTTTTAGTGAGTTATTAATATAACCATTAAAGTTGAAGAACTCGCATAAATCAGTACAATTTATGAGAGGAATCAAACATATCTAATTAACTCAAATTGTTGGTTATTAATTTTTTTTTTAAACCAAGTAACCAAGACTCTTAATGCTATAATCTGAGCCATACAATAAAATCTAGTCTGTTTCGACAATATACAGATATTTGGGATTTAGAACATAATTGGAAGGCCCACATTCTCTTTAGCATAATTTCTCTCAACTCAAACACTTTCAAAGTGATATGCAGGGAGAATTAAGTTCTTTCTTAGTTAGTCTCTCAATGTTCTGCTTCCAAAATATTTTAATTTTGGACCAAAATAGCCCAAAAACATACATGGGAAAACGTAAAGTAAAAACCACACCATATTCTTCAAAATCTTTTCTGATTCTTGAGACTCCTTTTTCCATATGACTCTTAATGCCAAAGTGCTAAGCCAATGGTGAACAGGTCACAGTCATGACATACTTTTAAATGATATTTCATATAACATTAGGAAATCATTTGAGTTCGTGGCAAAGTCTACTTGCTCCTTTATAAATGTTCAAGGCTCAGGGCCTTGTCATATATACCCATTGTCATAATCTGGTCAGATCTGCTGAACAGGCAGACAAGCATTGAGAGGGAATATATTATTTTTATTGTTAGTAGTGAGGGTCTGTGTCTGGACATGGAAGACTCCACAGTGCCACTTGAAAGCTTGTACTTGTTCTTATCATCTTGACCATTCCATTAATTGATGGAATTTCTCTACATTTATTCAGCCATCATAAGAAATTTCATTATACAGACCTAGGATTATACAACAGCATAGACAGCCCATGGATGAATTTCATCTTTTCACCCCAGTCTAACTTGCATCCGGTACTGCCTACCATTAGATCACAGCCTCTAGAGGCTTTTGATGGAGGTATGGTACCTTTAAAACCTCCCAACCCACACAGTTAAACCCCTACACTGAGTAAGGCCCCTCCCTCACTGATACTCACCTTGGGTCATTCTGACACAAAAAGAGCTGCAGGGACATCACTGTTTCATCAGAACAGAACATTGATCCAGATCCCATTTCACATTCCAACAGGCTCCTTGCCTCAGAAGATGTCATAGGGTCAGCAGAATAGACCTGGGGAAAAGTGCAGAGATGCGAAGGAGAACACCAGCCTCAGAGAAAGTCACAGGGGTGGTAAAGCAACAGCAAGCCACTGTAAAGCAGAAAGATGAAAGATGTTTTCATATTATTCTGAGAATTTATACTCAGGGTCTAATATATAATCCCAAGCTTTACAACAGTCTGATCAGCTTCTTCATCTCATCTTTCTAATTCTCACTTCATGCCCCCTGGATCTATATAAAACAGTCCAGCTAAAATTATTTTCTTGGCCTGGTATCTGACCACGTCATATAAACCAAATCTGAGCCAGAGGCAAATCCAGTTCAGCCTGTGGTTCAGGTTTGGGTTTAAATCAAAAGAATGTTTGTGATTTGAGTAGATGGAGCATTAACAAGTAACAACAATATAATAGCCTACAATAATAAGTTTACTTTGCAAGAATAGAGTCACAGATGAGTCAAAAGAGGAAACTAATCCCCTGGGTGATATGGTTGTAGGATTAATATGGTATGAACACAGTTAGATCTTAAGAGACATGCAAACCTATCCAAAATGCAGTAGGATTTATTTGGCACCACACCTCCAACTTTGACTCCTAATAAAAATCATAAGAGTCATATATATATCTTTTTATTTTCCCCTAACTTATATAAATGTATTTCAACAATTTAAAGAGCAAACCTTCCCAAACTACCAAAGTCTGGGGACCTCTATTTTTGCAGCTCTAACAATTTTACTAAGACATCTCCTACTCTGTGACATTTTAATTATTCACAGCGCCAGTGCACTACAAGTGAAACATGCTGTGTATTCTCCATTCACTCATTCATTAGTTTTAATTAAACCCTCTAATTTTATTTATGCTGTCATGGACTGATTAACAATTTGCAGCACAAACCAGGAAGTTTTAAACAGCACCTTGAGAAATCTTCCTTGCTCTAAACAGGGATCTGCTATAATAACTACAAATCTGCTGGATTATGTTCTGAAAGGCAAAAGGAACTGCATCAGCAGCTTTCACAATGCAATTTTCTTATAGCTGTTTAACAAACCATATCTCAAGGCCACTGGTGAGAAACACAGATGATGAGGTATCCAAGGGATTTAACAGTATGAAACTGCAGACAGACACTCTGAAAGTTTCTTTATTAGAAGCAGTCTAGGGCTGAGATGGAGCAGCATGATGCAATAGGAACAGAGTACCAAGTCCTACTCCAGCAGAGATTCAGGACACTTTAAGTGTTGCCAAAAGGACGAGAGGCACTGCCTGGAACTTGTTAAAGGATATATTCATGGAACAGCTTAGGTAACTCTAAACAGAGTCTTTACGGCTGTAATTTACATATTTTATTATTATTTTTAATTCCTGTCATCCATTTGAAATGTCTATAACTTGCATCTTCTGACAATAAATTTGTCTCTCAAGACCTCCATCTCCAGTGATCTTTGAGCACCTGAACTCATCAGCACATGTGCTATACCTCAAAATGCAAAGATTTAAGTTCACTCAAAGCAGCCACCCATATATCTGTGCAGTGTTCTGCTCAGCAATTAATTCTGGTCCCCAGATTTCAAACCAGGCCTTCCCTCACACATCACTGTTGTTTCCTCTCTGGTCCACATCTACACATCTCCTTCTCACATTTGTTTCTATCCCCACCTGCACATCTCAGCTCTGCCTCTCTTGCTCCTTCAGCACTGTTTCATTCCCTCCTACCTGATTGGAAAAGACTACCTCAGACCACTTTTTCCATCTTGGCCTGTTAGGTGTTGTTGTGCTCACCAACTGAGTCAAGGCAGACAAAATTCTAGGAGAATAAATAAGCATCTCTACTGAACAGGACTCAATGAATGATTTAGGAGGACACCCAGAACTCCTGGGCCCTTTCTTTTACCCTACTTTCCTTCTCAGGTCTCTGCTCATTACAATATACACTTTATGCAACTCTGAGTTAGTGCCAGCTGCTGTGGAGCCCACAAATAACTATTCCCACTCTTCTATGCTCTTTTTGTGCAATGAAGAAAAATGCAGTTTACAGGCATTGAAATCTACTATGAACCAGGCTGCTGTGCACTACCTCCCATTTTTATGGCATAGGATCCATACTGTAACTGGACAAGCTGATGGAATAAAGAGGGAGAGGGAAAACCTCTTCAGGGACAGCAACCATTCCTACATAGCCACCACCATTAAGCCAATCCCTATTTGCTTATAGGCTTGAAATTTGGGAGAAATGAATGCAGAGTGAAGTACTGACATTTCATCTTCCTGACCTCTGCCCTGAGTACAAAAACAGCAAAATCAGTTTGAGTGTGTCAGTCCGAATTAAAACAAGACAATTCTTTATCCTTTGGCATACCCTTCAAAATCTGGTCACACAACAATTCAGCAATGGGCTATTCATAGAGGCTGCACTGCGAGGTCTGGAGCAAAGCATTGTCCCAGGAGACCCCAGCTAAGACAAAGCAGAGCAGTGCAGGCTGAATCTGCCTACCTCATCAGGAGGGTTGGATTTCACTCTGACCAAGAGCATTCTCAGCAACAAATGAGGCCTCCCATAATGTATTCCAATAAAAACAGAGGCTTTAAAAAGAAATCAGTGTTTAGTTCCCTTCCAAGTCATATAAATCGTTTTCAATTGTGCTATTTTGGAAGTATTTGTGATTTCTTTTAGGCGATGCTTCCCTCTAGTGTTAAAGTCGGCAGGTGGCCACCACCAGGTCTGACAGCCCAGTTTTTGAGGAGGTGAACGATTTTCAAGTACTTTAATATTGAATATGCTTTTCTTCCTGGCACCATTGACAGTTCAAACACAGCCTGAGCAGGACTCTGCCAGAGAGCTCTAGGGATCATCATAGATGCTAGTAGTCATTGCAAGGAAACCTATACAAGTCAACAGCAGGTGAAAAGCAGCAGCCTTTGGCTGTCTGGGTAAGATGGCAGCAGAAGATTCTGAGATGAGAGAATAGAGATCCAGAGCCTTGTCCTAAGCTTTTCAGTGCACAGCTCTGAAGTATGTGAAATGTGAAAGTCTGGTTGAAAAGACAATTAACACCCAGGTTTGTCTTCCCTCTTTGCCTGCGGAAGATTGATGCCACCATGCTTACTCAGTTCTTAAAACTTCTATAATTTTTTTCTCCTTTTTTTTTATACAGGGCCTTAAAAATGTGCATACACACCTATGAAAGATATGTAGCAAAGACACACGTAAAGCAATAATCTGGCTGCTAGCTCAGAAAAAGGCCTCAGAAAAAGGCTGTAGCAGATTCACCTATATAGTCACTTTTTAATTCCTTTGGAGAAAAATACAGCCCAAAAAACCACAAACATGGAGCTTTCCTAAAAGAAATTTGTATTATCTAGAACTTCCTTCCATGTGAGATGCTGTCTAGCAGTATTTGTTTGAAATACAAAAGGTGAGCAATCTAACCACAGAAAAGCAATGGGAGAAACCTTCACTTCTGGAATTTGTATTCACTTGTAGTCATTAGTTTTCCAGCCTAGCAGTGCATTAGGACTAGATTTTTACATTTAATTTCTTAAATGCACCACAGCAGGGAGAGTGAAGGGAAAAAAAGAAACAATTTTATTTCTCTGCAATATAAAGAGTAACAGTTATTGCTTGCCAACTACACAGTTATTTTCAAAGAGCTTAGCATCTCTCTTAGGTTGATGTATTAGCTTTATTACACTGCCATGGCTCTGAGAGATACTTGCCACTCAATTCGTTGGTAAAAAGAGATACAGATGCTTTATTACTGTAGATGGAATTCCCATTTCTGCCAATGCTGCTGGCAGCTCTGTGCCCTCTTGAGAAGTAATGCAGCCCTTAAATCATTTATTATCTATTCTCATCACAACTTCACAGTTTTGGCATTTTGTTTTAAAAGTATCAGTGTGCCTCAGTGCATAGCATTTTCACCACCAGCACAGAAATCTCCTAGGGTGTTGGCTCAGACACACAGTTGACACTTCATCAGGAAAGGATTGAAAAATAGAGAAGCTAAACTGATATACATTAAAATCTGCTACTGCCATCTTTTTCAGCAGAACAGTGCTGCCTGTGTGCACTAGGACACTCCATACCTGACTAACTGACTCCTCTAGAACAGTGTTGGGATTTTTGGCTTCTAAGTTGGCCTCAGGCAGGACAAGTGTAGACAGCTGTTCAGCTGAGCCACAGCTACAGCAAGGGGAAGCACGTAACTGCTTAGAGAAGTTTTGGGTGAAACCTCTGGCGTCCATCCCATTTCAGAACTCTAAGCAGGTAAAGGAAAGTTTATTATTCTGAAATTCAGCCTCAAGATTCTACAAAATTGTGGCTTATTCTAAAGTTCCATTGAAGTCTTTTCTTCCTCTGTGTTTAAAAGACCAGCCTCTCTTTTAAGCATATGACATTTTTTTAAAGCTAGTCTGTTTCAGGCTACATGAAAGATATCTAGAAAAATCAGCCTCTGTAACAATCTACAAGTCATGTAGTGGATTTTCTACTGTTCAGTGTATTTAAATCAAAAAGTGAGATCCTGCCAACCCATCTGTGCTACTTCATCTCCAAGACTCAGGCCTGATATAGAAGTTACTGAGTATTTTTAGTGTCACACAGGAGGTCAGAAAGAATGATCTAATGGTCCTGTCTAGGCTTAAGCTCTATGAATAAATGAAAATCTTAGTCCTAAGCACTTTGGGACAAAGGAACATCTTTAAATATTTAACAAAGCACTGCATCCAGTGGGACTGCTCCACAAAGAAAAGTGGCTGTCACATGTCTGAGGCTCAGCCATCTCAGGTCATCATAATGCTTGCAAACACTGGTGCGATGAGAGCTCAAAAATGCTCAAATCCCACAGCCACTTAACTCTGAAAATGTACTAGTTTGGATTAGTTTTTTCTTAGACAGTCAGCCTGAGCCTTTGTGTATGGTTGCTCCATTGCAATCAGTCATAGTCCATATAAAGCATTTCCTCAGAATAAAATCCACAAATATATTCTGTCACAAAGTTCTTCTTTAGCCTCCAGTTTGGCAAAATACATACCAAAATCTGTGGAGGAAAAGCCTACTTGAAAAGCAAGAATGAAGATTTGTCCAGCTGCCGGAGGTCACACCCTTAAGAGCATAACCAGGCTCTCACACACAAAGGGCTTAAAAGGCTCATCTCCTGCTAAGAACCAGCACTTAGACATGGTAGGTTGGAACTGGTTATAATGGGTGCATCCCTGGGATGTGTTTATCAGAATTATAGGGATAATTATAGGGCAGGAAACTGAAAAAACTATGGATTAAAAGTTAAATCACTGCCCCTTTTCCCCTAATCACTTACTACAATTTACAGAATCTAGTTTTTCATTACCCAATTCAGAGTCACAGAAACAAAATTGCTTCCTTTCCAAGTTTTTATTCTATTTGAGCTTCCTTGGGAATCTGAGTTTTTTCACATCCCTCCAGATCCACTAGCTGAGCTCTGAGCTGCTGTTCCACAAGGTCTGCCAGGATCCTTCCCAGAAACCTCACAAGGCTGATCATAAGGGAAGACACACAGTTTTATTTCCCAATCTTGCTGCGTATCAAAACTTGCCAGAACCAGCTCCAGCAACAGTTGTCATCACAAATTCTTGCATATGGGGGGGTGAAGACTGGCTATGTTACATTTTAAAAAGAAAATAATCAAACAAGCAGAACTTGTTCTGCCCGTGAAACCACACTGCCAGTGGTTTAGCAGAGTAGCTGCACTGCAGCCAGCAGTTATCTACATGTAGAAAAATAAAAAAGGGAAAACAAAATGAACATAAATGCAATTAAACACTTCAGCAAAAGGTAAACATGTATGCATACATGCTGTGTGAAAATATCAGAAGCCATATGGGTATGTAGCCAAAACCAGAATTGGACTTTTGGTTCATTAGAAGTTAACTTTCTGTATGAAAATGACAGCACTGAAAATATAACTTCAAAGACATTCTGGCTTATAATACAGATTTTGTACTTTTATAGCCTTTGTAATGAACTGTTCCACGCAATAGGTGAGGCTGAGAACAGAGGGAAATGATAGATCTCCCCTGCTTGGGTAATTCGACTGTGTGTCGAGGTTGAAAAGTTAAAGAAAGGCATAGTGTTGCAAATGCACCAATGATGGATGACCTCAGAACAAGCTTTACAGGCCTACGGGATCTCTCCCTGCTTTGGCTTCAATGGAACCATAAAGATTTTCAGCTGCTGGAGGATCTGGTTCAGCAGCCTTCAGTGAAACAGCCTCCATTCACATGACCTGTGAGCCTGACCCATTTTGCCCAGAGTAGTTGTAGGACCTGCTGTTTATTGATATGTCAGTCCCAGAGAGTGTAGTGTTTCATGGATAGACAGCATTGATGAGCTGCTGAAAGGAACTCCCACATTTTTATATCATGGTTTCAGAACACGCCCAGAAACACCATTTTCAGTGCCATATATGCCCTTATATACAAAGCACAAAAGGGATCTTTATCAGCAAGCTCTACCTGGGATCCTTGGAGTCACAGTCAGGATACAGCATAGCTGTTTTGTTTTGCAAGTACCTGCTCTGATGCAGTAATATTTAATGTTGGATTATAGCCCTTCTGCTGACCTTTGAAGTGACACTAGGGATCTCTTAACCCATAGAAGTCTGCTAACATGTAGGAAAATCTTCTGTTTCCTCCTGTGCTTAGGAAACAAACAGCCTGTCATTTGAAAACTTCTCTCCTAGCTAATAATACAGATCCCTTCTTTCTTGTTTCCAGGACAACTTATCTTTTGACCTCCATTAATCAGTTTCTGGAAAATTGAGCCTACCCCTCCATGCCATAATTTAGTTTTAACAACAGCTTGACACTGCTCTGTCCTTAAATGTCCCTGGTTGCTGCCTTTCTCAGTCTGCTGAAAGACTCTGCACTTCACATTTTAAATTGTTTCAGCAGTTACAAACCATCATTCCTTCTACTAAGAACATGGCAATGAAGATCTAAAAAATCTTCCTCATTGTAGGCACTAAATACTAAAGGATATTTGCAGTAATACTGTACTTCAGAGCAAAGGAAACAAGAGTTTATCAACATAGCACTGCTTTATTTGCTTGATGACCTTTCAGGTCCGGGTCTTAAAAGGTATTAGAGAACCCATTCTATGTTTCCTGAGACTCGTAGACACGACAAAGCAGGATTAAAGTAATGGAAAATAAGCAACATCTTCAGTCAAGGACCTGAAATCGTAGTTCAGAATAAAGCCAGAAAATATCCATCAACATTTTTGGGAATTATTCATTCATATCTATGTGTTCTGCTATGTATTTATCCAAGGCTGCCAGCACGTAAGCTCAGTCCTGCTGCCGAGGGGGAGCGGGCCGCGGCAGTTCAGGAGATGCGGGAGCAGGCACAGGAGGCCGGGCCGGCCCAGGCCCCGCTCCTCTCCCGCCCCAGCCCCGGGCCGAGGCTCGAGCAGAGCCCGGCGGGAGCCAGAGTCCCCCGGAGACCCTCGTGTGCCCGTCCTAGGGCAGCTCTCTCTCGCACACAGAGGTGGGTGAAGCACCACTTGTGCCTGAGCACCGCTTGGTGCAGGCAGGGCAGAGGGCCGCGGACTTCCTCGGAGGGGGCGGGCCGGGGCGGGCCGGGGCGCGGTGTGGTACCTGTTGGCTGAGTGCAGGACCAAGCCCTGTGCGGGCGTGTTCCGAGCGGGTGGGAGAAAACTGTGAGGTGCGACTGACAGCCAGGGGCTGCTGTGCTAGGAGATCTTGCTGAACCTTACCAGTTCCAGGCTTGACTTAGTAAGTCAGCGTTAATTTCCTGAGAGCTGCGGTGCTTCATGCTCCACATTAAAGCTTATGGCCAGCTACACTCATTGGTGCTTTTGATGGCAAGTCTTAACCTGTTTCCAAAAGTTGTGGTTTTGGGGTTTGGGTATGTTAAGTTGCGTATGTTTTTGTTATGTCGCAGTCTTGTGGAGCATGACCATTTACACACAAGACTGAGTTCACTGTCTGGCAAGGAGTAATTTTACACGTTGTCTTATTTTTCTTCATATCAACGTCTTCCAGGAGGGTTAAACATAGTTGTCTCTGAGAGGTTTTGGGTGCTCTTGTGATTGTGAAAGTTGATGTGGAAATGCCTCTGCAAGGAGGACTGATGGAGAAGTAGACTGCCAGGTGCTTTGAAACAAGAATATGCTTATTGATTTGCTTACTTTTTGGGGGTGGGCAGTCTTCATAAAGACCTTTGTATGTGTGGATGTTCTTATGGTAATGTGCTTCTTCTTTGCTGCCTTTGAGCAGAGGATGCCAACACACAAGGGTCACCTGCCAGACAGTACCCAAGAGCAAGAGCCTGTCACTGCTTCAAGCAATGATTGCCTGCACAATGATGAGGACTTGGGAGCTGAACAGGAAAATGGTATTTGTGACAATGATGTGGGTAATATTATCGGAATTCCCAACTCTGACTGCCAGGCTTCCACTTCCATGGCTGTTCCTTTGGAGGTGCCCAGAAGAGGACATCCCCTTTTACAGATCAACAGGCAGCAGATTCAGTCTGTCTCATGTAGTGCACATGCTGCTGAGCTCAAAGATTTAGGAGTTGATGTCTATGACCAGGATGTGTTGGAGCAAGGAGTTCTTCAGCAAGTAGATAATGCGATTAACGAAGCAAGTAAAGCAGCAAAAATAGCTAATGCATCAAAAGAGTATGAGTCTGTACTGGAGGATCTAAGGTAAATTTTGTGTTTTCTTACTGTTCCTTTCTGCTAGTGACAGTCTAATGAGTCTTGATATCTCATGTTTTTAAAATCCGAAAGAGGAAAAGATGTTTTGAAAGTGCTTGATCACATGTACTGTTTGTAGTCACTTTTTTAAAATGAAGGAAATATTTTTCACATCAGACAATGCTTCATTGCTCTTATTTGACTAGTCATGCATCAAGGCAGCAGGGTAGAGTGCACCTCCTTTTTCTGCTTTGTCTCCTACCTCACCAAGATGCATCTGTTTTCTGGGCAATGGAGAATAACATTATTCAAAGATACAGTCAGAAAAAAAAACCTCACTTCCTCAATCCTGTGTGCTTTGTGGCATCATCCACTTCAAGTTATGTTCATTCTGTAACTTGGATGACTCCATCTCATAAATGTCCTACAATCAAAACAGCCTTTTATCACAAGTAGTTTGCAAGAAGTGATTAATGCTACCTTAAAAGAATCAAATGCTTAAGTAACATTGATACTATTGATAGTAGAGGACTTTGAGGAATAGGAGCCAGTAATCTTTCAAATTTTGATCTCCCTTTCTGTTTCTAGTCTCATGGTAGAGTTACTGTGTGAACTATTGCAGGTAAATTCTTATACCTGTGTATGTTTCACTGTATTGCATTAATCGTGGTTTTTTAGTGCTCAGGAGTGCCTTAGGTCTCAATTATAGTTTTCCAGTTTGGGTGTGGAGATGTGAAATTATGTAAGTTTGCAACACTGAAATCTCATTTCAGGTGTTGTGGAGCAGAAGAACTTAATGACTAAGGTGGTATTGAGAGAAAGAATGGAGCAGCATAACCATTACAATTTAGAATATGTGGCTCTTGAAAGAGTGGTGTGCAGAATTAGTTAATGTTTTCCCATTTTTCTTTCAGAATTAGTTTGTTTTCCCACTTTTCTTTCAGAAGCATCCTATGATTTTTCTTATCCCTCTATTTTCACCTTCCACTTCAAGTTGTAAAACAAGATTGGTTTGTGTTTTGTTTACCTTGAATAATCAAAACAACCACTCTTGCTTGTCTTCACCAGACTTCTAACTTTTGAGTAATAAATACTACAGTGGTTGTTTAGTTTACATTTTTCTGGAATTTTACTATTAGCAAAATTTTATTTAAAAATATTTTATGATGTACAACTTTTTCAAGTGTTTAGTATTTACAGTGTTGTTTAAATATATTATGCTTATTCAGAACCTTATCTTTAGACCTTTTTAAGTCTTACCTCCTGGAGTTTTTAAATCATCTGAATTGAGAATGTGCTATTTTCTCTCTAGACTTTACCAGTTCATTGCAATCTTACTGTTTTTTCAGATCATGTACAACATCTCTGAGACATATAAATAAAATTATTGAGGAACTTTCACCTCAAGCTGCTGACAACAAAAATATTAATAGAAAACTAGATTCTGTAAAACGGCAAAAATATAACAAGGTAATTGCTTTACAGTAATTTCTTGTTTACAGTACTTAGGTTTATACTTTGCTTAAGGTTTGGCTTTTGTGATGTAATTCTTAATTATATAGTTCAGAGTCAGTCTAGAGTTGCTGTTTCTTTCCTCAGAAATGGTTCAACACTAATTTAAAGAATTTAAAATGCCAATTTTTTTTATTCTATGTTTTGGAGCAAGGTATAAAACTGATGAGAAGGATGATTTGCATTAATTTAATTAAAACCCTCACAGTAGTTTTGACAAAGCCTTGTTAGGGCATGGTTCTATAGTTTTAACTAATTAAAAGGTCTCATGGTTATTCCTTCCCTCTGTTCTTTTCCTTAACCCTCTTTCATTATCTGTATCTTGTCAGTACACATAGTTTGTGAGCCTCTTTAACTCACTGATTCAGAAACTGCTGCAGCTTTTTTCTGCCAGAGCAGTGAGTTAAGGGAGCTGTAGACCAATCCAGCTGGCGTCAGGGTAATGTAGGCTATAGACCTTTACAGCTGTGAATAGGAAAAATATTTAAGAAAAGAGAAACTTCTGCTACTCAGGAGTGTTGCACCTTGATCAGCTCACTGCTGGAAATTCACCCTAATGCTTGCTCTAATGATAAACCTGACTGTGAGATTTACTGTCCTTTGCCCTCAGAAGGCCAGTCTTGGATCATGTGCCACTGACTCATTCACTTAGAGTTTTTTAACGTTGATAATTTCAGCAACCTGGATAATACTGTACTCATAATTTAGGCAATTAAGAGAGTAGTGGGGACAGTACAGAGCCAGTGGTAAAAGACTAGAAAAAAGTGGTGGAAGTAGTAGGAAGAAATGCCATTAAAGATTGATCATGTTATCATACTGTATGTTATCATACTTCTTGAAGAGATTTACACACCTGTTAGTTCAGGGGAAGTTCAGACCTCCTTGCAAGTTTGTTGTTAACCATCTTTGAATGAGAGGAAAAAAATCTCCCTTTGAAAATCATAAGCCATGAAAGTGGTCCCAATAACCAAAATTCTGCAATGGATTTGATTTTTACTGAAATATGTGCCTTTCTTGGTAAGGAAATACTTCCAAAGCATAGAGCTGCAAATGTGAAGGTTACATTGCCTGTGTCTTTATTTTACTGGTTGGAATGTTTTATTTCACTAATGAAAGTTTGCAACATGAAGGAATCATAGCATCACAACTAGATGTACTGTCAAGGATATTACAATGAGAAAAAAGGTGTGACAGAAGAATTATTGACTAAGAATGATTTTCATAGCAGTAATAAGTTACATAATCTGTAACACTGATCTTTTGAAGTTGTTTCACTTTTTATTTTTTGCTGTTTATATTAGCAGTGGCTGAACTAACCTGGACAAACACTTATCAGGATGTTGGCTTGATTTACAATTTCAGTTCCTTTGTAACAAAACATTCCAAAACTTCTGGGATGATGAATAAATCCTAGTGAATCTTGCAGCTGTTATTTGTGGCTTGCTAATCATGAACCCAGTCTTGCAATCACAAACGAAGCACTTGGTGTTCTCTGTGCATCTCAGCAGTCTGCTTTGATGGGGCTTCTTTCACTAGAATAAACACATAAAATGGCCTTAAGAAATGTACATAAAAATGCAGTGTGCATGTGAATTTTGTGTGTGTAAACAGCCTGATCTTACTATACACATATGGTGAGATAATCATACACCCAAAATCGTGTGTCTCTGGTGGGTTGGAGCCCCACCAGTATTGTGTTGGCACATTTTTTTTTTCTCCTCCCTCAAAAGTGATACTATAAATATTTGAATATGAGATTCTGGTTGAAAATACTGTAAATATATTAAGTGTTGTTTAAAAGGTTAGAAGATGTATAAACCAGATTAAAAATTAAATTACATAATTCTTGTTGAAGGAGCAACAGCTGAAGAAGATAAAAGCAAAACAAAAACGTCTTCAAGGAATACTTGGTTTAACAGAGTTTGCTGATGAAGCAAATGAGATCGAATATGATGAAGGTATGTATAGGAAAAGGCTAAAAGTTCTGTTCTACTTTGATGTAATGCATCTTTTTGTTTGTTTGAAGCTATTTTGTAAGATTTTTGCCAGTAATGAAATAAACTTCAGTGGCTGCTTTCAAAGAAAGTTACAAACATTTACTATGTACACCTGCAGATTTGCAAATCTTGGCATATTCATGTGGGAAGTTTTAAAAAATGGATGTTAATCTGTGTTCAGCTGTACAGGGATGACTAAGGCACATTAGAGTATTGGGCTTAATAAATTGGAAATCCTAACTTTTTTTCACAGCTAATTTGATAAAGATGACTAACATCATGATTGAATTACATTTTATATGCTGGATGCTATCAATCAGCATTAACAAAATTGGTTTTTCTTACTGTTGGGAAGTATCACTAGAAATGGAAGGGGGAAGTGCTGCTTCTTTTCAGGCTGCAGTGTGATTTTTAAAATTAAAAATAAGATTTCTTCCAGAGCAGAATATATGTTTCCTCAGTGTTTCACTAAGTGTGTTGCAGTGTTCTTTCTCTCTGCTCTCTGCAAACTAAGCTTGGCCACAGTCAGTAACCTGCAGTATTCTGCAGGGCAAGTTTGAGTTTGATGTCTGGGCATCATCCTTGGGTTATACTGTTACTTGCAGAGGTGTAAACACTCTTTGTGCTGTTTGATCCTTGCAGATGTGGTTGGAGTAGATTCCCATCTTGCAGAGCTCATGTTTCTCCTGATGCAACAGTGCTTAAAGGAGTCAAAGTATCAGTTAGCTTTTCTCAGTAGAAAAGCAGCTTTAATCCTGTTTTCTTTGCAGGGCTCTTGCAGCAAACCTCAGATATCTAGTGTGTTGAAATGTAACTAAGAAGTAATCGGAGCCCAACAAAAGGAATGGAGAAGTTCCAGTAGGAAGGGGTGGAGATGGAGGGGTTTTCATACCTGATGTACTGTCATTACTCATTAAACATATGATAGATACAGTGCTTTAAAATGAGACATCTAAAGCTGTGCTGGCAATTCTGATAGACTTATTTTGAAATTCTGGGCCCTAATAGTAGATTTCAGGCCCTTCAGAATTCCCCTTCAGCTTCCTGAATTCAAGAGCTTTTCTTTCTCTTTGGTTTCAAACACCAGTTACATTTTGCGCATAGTAACTGTAAGTGCACCTAAAAGTGCTCTTTTATGGCAGAGTGCTATGCAGTTAATCTGACTTTAAAAGTCGTCGTCTTCATGTTAGTATTGTAAGCTAGGAAGACAAATTTTGGTGATTTTTGATTCATTTTTATTGTTTGTTGGTTTTTTGTTGCAGTTTTTTGAAGCATGTGGTAGGGCAGTCTGTGTGTTGTGAGATTTTTGTCTGTTCTGGTGTGGTAATCAAAATGTCAGATTTCAAGCTTATGAGTAGGACTGAAAAATCAATAATAAAATTGAAATGGGCAATGTTGCTGCAGGTGGGAACACAGTGATTTCATGTACAGAAAGTGGTGACATAGGTGGAATTGGCTGCATAGGTGGTACATGTGTCATTGGGAATTGGTAGTTCTTGCTGCTGTGTGTTGTTTCAGAAGTATTTGCATTTTGATAGTAACACCCTTGTTCCTGTGTTTTAGTTATACAGAATGTGTTAAGGTGTGCTATATGTTCTGGCTTCTGTTGTAGAACCTGGTCCATCATCCCTTGGCAGTATGCTTATGCCTGCTCAGGAAACAGAGTGGGCAGAGCTCATTCGAACTGGTCAGATGACTCCATTTGGAACTAAAATACCTCAGAAACCAGAGAGGAAGGCACGACAATTAAGACTAAATGAAGCATCTGATTTTGAGAAGTACTTAGCAGACCAAGCTAAGCTGTCATCTGAAAGAAAAAAGTTGTCCCGTCGCAAAGGAGCAAAGAAGAAAGCTCAATCCAAAAATGTTCAGTGTGTGGCTCCTGCAGCTGCCACAAAGGAAAAAAGTGGTAAAGCCATCTCAAAAACAGATAAGCGCTTAAAAAAACACTTGAGAGAGCTTCAGAAACATGCCCTTCAGATTCATTCAAAGGCCAGGATTCCAAAGGAAAAGAAATACCTTGAAGCCAAGAAGTTCAGGCATGAACAAGAGGATGGTAGTGAGGAGTCTGAGTATGTACCTGATGAGGAGCTCTTTGATCCAGAAGCAGCAGAAGAGGAAGAACAGGCGTCTTCTCTTGCTGAGAATGATTCTGATTATGAACTTAAGAGCTTATTAAGAAAAAGAAAACATTTGGTGAAAAAGGGTTTTAAAGAAGCTGAAAATGATGCTGACTTTGTTCCAAGCTCTGAGGAAGACGAGCACACACCAGGGAAGCACAAAGTGAGACGATGGAGAGATGATGGAGATGTGGACTATTATAAACAGAGACTAAGGTTAGTCCTAGACATTTTTATTAGTAATACTAGTAAATTAGTATGTTGAACGTGCAAAGGGCAATGTCTATTTTAGACTGTTAGGGCGTGTGTTGAAGTAAGGGAAATGTGGTAGTCAGAGGTATTATAGGTGATCTTCCAAAAGGGTTCAGACATGGAGCTTAATTACAAGAACTTTGCTGTTAAATTTTTCTTGTTGTTACAGGTCCTTATTTGTGGATCACCTCTGCTAATCTGTAATATATGAAATTTATATCCTATGTGTTGGTGATCACAGGCATGTTGTCTCTTTTCTAGTGTAGGAGTTGAACTTCATATAATAAACTTCAGCTTGTTGATGGCATGTGTACTTTAATTAGTTACCTTTACTGAATATCTTTCAGGTAGTTATATAATCCTCTAGAAAATCCTGGAACTTGAAAACAGCTTCTCTAGAGTGAAAGGAAGAACATATACTGGGGCTGTCAGTGGAGGGTGATTGATGATAGTGATGAACCCTAGCATAGGAACTTGATTAATTTTTGGGACACTCAAATTTTATACTTCTATGGAAATGTAAAAATCTTACAGGTTTAAATGATCCTATGTCAGAGAAGGAATCAAGAGGTAAAGGTATAAACACTGTCTCTCCTGTGGCAAGAGCACAAGTTGCTGTGGAGGAAGAATCCACAGCTATCCTCTGGTAGCAGAAGTGCTCTCAGTTGTAGAAAATCTCACGTAGGAAGAGCCTAGCTTCACTTTCACATCCCAGGTTACAAAGGCAGATCAGGAACTGATATAAGGCAATAGGTTTACAATCCCAGGATGTTGCTTTTCAAAATTAAAGCATAGTTTATTGCTCTTGAATAGAAATTTCAGCATCTGGACAATCTGAACGATGTCCAAAGGGTCAAAAAGAAATGTTTTTTACTGGATGCATTAACAAAAAATAATTGTTCTTCATCAGTAAATTATTTACTGTTTTATTGAGTAAAACTGTATTCTTCACATTTAAAGTAGACCAATATTAAATCATTTTTAATTCAGTGTTTTCATCAAGAGTAATTTATTTTGATTGAAAGTTTTAATATGACTCACAGTTTAAATTCATTCAAAAACGTTTTTTAATAACGTTAAGATTGTGACAATTTATCCTTAGCAAAGTCATATCATAGACTACATTTCTTTTGGTTACTGAATTTACAATAAAAGCCTAAATGAATTTTAGAAATATCAATAACTGTAATTGCTACCAAAACACTACATCTCTTAAAAATTTCATAGCTACCGTTATTGTGGCTGTTAAGCTGCAGCTGTCCACATTGATGTTTTTATGCTGACACCCCCAGGTAATCTTCATTATGGGAAATACCATGAGAAAATAAAATGTAGTGAATTAAGAAACATATTAAGAATGCTATAGAAATGCTGTCATTTGCTTACATTTATATCTTGTTTCATGTCAGTTTTACTTTTGAATGCAAACAAATGGGTGAGATTATGGTATATTTTACCCATGAGAGAGGCAGAGGAAAGTCCTTCAGGATTACTTTATTCTTCTGAACATCTAGTCTTGTGCTTGGCAATGAATTCAGTCCTACACTCTTAGAGACTGAAAATGAGTTCCCTTAACATTAAAACTTTTCAGAAATGGGACTTCAAGAGATTGGTCTGTGTCATGGGGAAACTACATTGATGTTGTTAAAGCATGATAATTAGCTAACTGCATGAATGCAGAACATCTCTAGAACAAGAGACTGGTTGTCAGAAGAGGAGCTGTTGTCTGTAGGAAATGTCAGGGAGGAGAGCAGCTGACTCTTCCCTGTCCTTCTAAAGGCTGCTTCCAGAGGCTGACCTAGTCCCTCAAAGCAAGGTTTCTGCAATGGAATATGAAAAAGTAAAATTTAGCTATGCAGAATCAGCTTAAGCTATCAGGAATTTCAATTGTTTTTGCTTGTGTGGGTCTTTCTCTAGTTACTGTTACTGGAGCCATGTTGCTGTGTTGATGCCCACATGAATACAATCTGCTCTGAAAGGCCAGTGCCTAATGAATTCATGGCTTGCTAGAATAGTGAACAGGGAACATCAGGGTTATGGAGAGTAAGGTAAACAGGATACTGTTGTGCACCTATAGGTAATTCAGATATTCACTGAAAATTAGGGTATTATCATTCCCAGCTATCCATCATACTGGCTATTACCAGCTGAGCCCAGAGGCTTGGGTAATCAGTCTCTAGGATGGTACTGGAATGTCTCAGAGATTTGCTCCTCATTAACAGGTATATTATCATCTGTGTCTATGTCACATTCAATACTGACCATCTTCATCTAGAAGTGTTCAAAATAGGAGCTGGTAGGATCAAAACCTGTTCCCTCCTGCCCAGTGGAATGCTCAGATGTCTGTGGTTTAACCACAGCCAACAGCCAGGCCCCACATAGCCATTCACTCACTCACTCACTCACTCCACTCACTCCACTCACTCCACTCACTCCACTCACTCACTCACTCACTCACTCACTCACTCACTCACTCACTCACTCACTCACTCAC
>VWYI01035988.1:2409-12912 GCA_013399455.1 Anthoscopus minutus | reverse complement strand
AAGGATAAAAGCTGGAAAACTCGTGAGCTGTGATAAAGGCAGCTTAATAGGGAAGGCAAAAGCCGCACATGCAGGCAAAGCAAACCAAGGAATAAATTTACTACTAATGATGGTGGGACAGGGGGAGCAGGTTGTGCAGCCATACCCAGGAGAGCAGGGCCCCATCTCAAAGTTAAGTAACTTTGGAAGACAAGCACCATCACCTCAAACATCCCCCACTTTTTACCTCTCTGTTCCCCCACTGTATGTGCAGAGCATGATGCCCTCTGGTCTGGAATAGCCCTTGGGTCAGTTGGGGTCACCTGTCCTGGCTGTGTCTCCCCCCAGCCTCCCATGCACCCCCAGCCTCCTCACCAGCGTGGGAGCACGAAAAGGCCTTGGCTCTGTGTGAGCCCTGCTCAGCAATGACAACAACATCTCTGTGTTATCAGCCCTGTGTGCAGCACAAATCCAAAACACAGCCCCTACTAGCCACCCTGAAGAAAATTAACTCTACTTCATCCAAAACCAACACATCAAGTCATGGAGCAGTCAGTTGATTTAAAGACTATGGAAAGGATGAAAATGAATCTGTTTTTCAACTTCTTTTATCTAGAAGCACAAAACAATAGTAACCTTGAATGCCTATTAATGTGTAGGAAATCAAACGTTTGGGTTTGTTTTCTCAAGAAGAAAACTGCTACTTTTTTTTTTGTATTATTCTCAAGTTTTACAGATATGGAAACCGCAAAGTGTCAAGATTTTGTTTATATTATTTAAAATTTTCCTTTACATATATTAAATTGACAAGCATAAGTATAAAAAAGTATTTTTTTCTGCTTATATGTAGTAAATATGTTAAATTATTGACATCAGTACATATCTTCCCATACCAGTTGTCAGTATGTATCTGCCTGCTGTTTCAAGGAAGGAATTACATGTCATACTATGGGAGATCAGTGCCATATCAATGTTTTCTTGTGTATTCTGCCTAGTTTGTGGAATACAGTTGTTTGACTTCTATTGCTGTCAAGTGCACAGAGGCGAGGCTAGGAAAGCTGCTTCTTTTCTTGACCCTTGAGTGATATCCAGGCACTTGAGTAGCAGGAAGTTTTGACTGTCAGTTTACAAAGCAGTTGATTCATAAAGAAAAAAGTTGTGTTAAATTTAATTGGTTTTCATAGCTCACTTTTCATTTGCTAACTTTCTTTGATGCATCTGAGTTACTGAATCTCTCCATGTTTCAAAGTTAAAAATTAAAAAAGGGTTCAATACTACCTTTCCTGAAAGATATTTTCTTAAAGCATTCTTACTGCTCTTTAAAGTTACAAAGCCAGGACACCAGTGAAGATACATTTTCTCTCACTCACTGAGTACACCTTTCATTCTAAACTCAAGTGTGTAATTGTCTACATCAGCCTTAATTTACTTATGGAGGCTTATGGTACTAACTGCATGTATTTCATCTGTTAGGACATACCAATTAAATCCACCCATATAGACCATAAAAAGTTAGATCAGAAAAGCAATACTGAATGTGTCAATTTAGCAAATTAGAATAATCTGTAAGGGATTCTTAGCTGTATAAAATATAAAACATATTGTGCTTCACAAATGTAAACTATATTAAATACTCAGCTTGGTTCCTGACTGATTTTTTTTAAAAAAAAAACCAAAAGTCAGATTGTGTTTATTACTGGTTTGGGTGTAGAATTTCTTTCTAGGGTATTGCAATAAGTGGGAAATGGGCTTAGTATCTGAATACATTCTTATATTAAGAAGAAACTTAATTGTATGATATATGGCTTTCATACTTCACTTTCAGGGTTAAAATTATATTTATGTCAGTGGCAGTGTACAACATTAGACAGATTTCTCAAAGGTTATGCTTCTGTTTTAAAGAGACTGGTAATATAGTAAAACCTGTATTTTCTGATTGTTTAGGCATACTAATGATGTTTAACTGATGTGTGTAAGAAATATGCTGACCAAATGGACAGTAAGTTACTGTGTGTTACAAAGATGATGACTGCTGTTTCTCCCTCCAAAGTGTGACTTCTAGGGAAAGGTACAAGACCAGATTAACCAACAGACTTATCTGGTCTTGGAAATAATGTTTGTCCTTCCATGGCTTCAGCCATTCGGATATTTGCACTTTTCTAAATAAAATTATGAAGTTTCAGTGTAGAACATCTTAGAGGCATGTGTTACATTAAGTTCACAGCCTTTCAGAAACTGAATAGCTTCTTCAAACTTTGAAAGTTGTGATAACAAGTTGCTGCTATTTCTTTAAAGTGGTAATTGATGGTTAAAAACGTCTAGACATTTGAAAGAGATGTGGTAGGACTTCAGTGAAGTGACAGAGCATGTAAAAAGGAAACATTTTATAGGAAAATTAAGTACAGGGTTTATTAGTTCAAATTCAAGATGTATGTATCTTCCAAGTATAATTTTAGGAGAAATCCTAACATTGATCACATTTCTTTAAGGAAATGTGGTAGTTATATGGTGAAGTGCCTACATTCCTGGACGGCTTCGAGTTAACATCGGAGTTTTCTCTTGGTTGTTTCTGGATCACTTTTCCCAATGCACGCTAGAGGGCAATCTGCTCCTTCCCGGGGGAGGCTGCCGCTCCAGTGCTGCCTGGTGGTGATTCGTGCTGGAGTACAAAGTTAATAGCAAACTCTTGCACAAATTATTACCCTGCTTGGGTTTAGTATGGATTGTTTACCTAGATGTCTCTTTGGAAGCTTTGTAATCTGTAGTTGTTTTGATTTTCGTGTGGTAAGTAGGAGTTTCCTTCCTTGGTTTGGGTCATGTCATAACCCAGTCATATGAAATAATCAAGTTCTAGCATGTCTCAGTTCCAGTAGTGATGCAGTTGAAGCAATGATTATCAGCATTTGTCGATTTGAATTCCTTTTTCTGGAACTCAGAAAGACCCTCTGTGCTTGAGTGCTTAACATTGTAGTACTGAGGAAACATAAATGCATTCTTAGCTGTGACTCTGGAATACATCATACCTGCCTGCTAGACTCCAGACCATGAGTGTAATTTTTCCAAGTCAAACATTTAGCAGACTGCTAGTTTAAGATAGAGGTTTCCATAGGTTATCCTAAGATACAGGTTTATAAAAGAGGGAAACACTGACACTTCTTACTACTTAGCTGGATTCATGATTTCATGTAATGAAATATGAAGAATCCAATATAAACATTAGCAAATTATCAGTTTTAAACAGCAAACTGAAGACTTTCTTTGTTCATCTATTTTTTTCTTCATATATGCTCTTTCTTCTCTTCATTTTTTTTGCTTCTGAAGACATCTTGAATTAAGAGATCAAAATATGCTTCAGTGAAACTGGCTCTCTAAACCTGACCAGCATTGTGCTGTCTTAGTTTTTCGGTGTTTTCATTCTTGGCAGTGATTGTAACTTGTGTGTATTTGGAGATGGTAGTGTTTCTTTTGAGTTAATAGAACAATACTGAGTTTGTGACTAGCTCCACAATGACAGACTTGAAGTATTTTCTTAAAAGGTACTGCTGAAAAATCTATCTAGAATCCTCATATAATTAGCTTTCTTTCATGAGAAAGAGTCTATGATTGTGTTGCTTGTATAGGAAGTGTTGAACTTTTTCCGTGTGCTCTTGTTCCTAACACAAGTGTTTTTAAACAAATTTGCCAGATATGCAGGGACCATTAAGTGGAAGTTTGCTTTTACACTGCATCCAGAACAGTAGCATGTGAGTGTTTTTAATCTGCTGTGTACCTTGCCAGTTTCTGCAGAGATTTCGTCAGTTAATCCACCACATTCAGTGTGCCTGCAGTAAATGGCACTTTCAGGTGAGAGTTCCAGCAAAACCCAAATTGTCAGTGAAGTGCTGCTAGTTGAGTAGTACATAGCCAGCTAGAGTACATGTTGCCATTAGAGGCAGATGAGTTTGGGTCACTGAAACACAAGTTCATAATTTCATTGGAATGTTAAAGATCCTTTGGTACTTTTTCAGCAGTGGGGGAATGATGGGACAGGAAGGTAATTCTCTAAGCTGCCTGGAGTCCAAATAAGATGAGGCTGTAAACCACAAATCACTCGGGAATTTCAAAACCTCATAAGAACTCATTCTCTTAATAATGACTGCTTTAGGGATTTAGAGCATGTCGCCCTGGAGGTGGTGATGTTTCCAGTTGAGTCTTCTGCAGAGGATTATACGATGCTTCACATTTCTCTACAGGAAGGAAGTTAAATTTAAGTGTTTGGTTAAATTAATAAAATAGCTTTGGAATACCTAAACTTCACCAATATTTTGGCAAGGGGGTGGAGTAAGGGAAGGGATATTTAGGAGTTTAAAGTTGCCAGGTTTTTTTGTTGCTGTTAACTGTCAATTCCATTATAATAGTATTTTTGTTTATGGAAAATTGTAACTAGCTATAAAACACGTACCTTTTGTAATATGCCTTAATATATCAGATATTTCAAGCATTTACTTGCATAATTCTCTCCTCCAAAGGATTACTATTTTAAATCATGACATCAGAGCATATGTTTTTGTTGGGTTTCTTACCTGATCAAAATTCAGTGTCATTTTCTTACAGTATTTTTTCCATGCTATAATTGAATGTTGACTCCTTATGTCACTCCAGGAAGTGGCAAAATGAACGTTTGAAGGACAAAGAACATCAAACAGCTGAGGATCTTTCTGAAGAAAGCGACGTTGAATTTGAAGAGGGTTTCAAAGTACCAGGATTTCTCTTCAAAAAGCTTTTTAAGTATGTATTGTGTACTTGATTTCAATATTATGCCACTGTATGCTGTTAATTATATTAGTAGTAATAGTCATGGTGAATTCCAGATGCCCTTTGCTGTAGCTTTCACTTCAGTGAACCATGCCTCAATCTTTGCTTCAACTGTTTCAGTGGGATTCTTTCTTTTAAAAAGATTTCAGGATCAAACTTCAATGAGATTAACTTACTGTGAGCACAGAATGCAATTATATGAAAATACAGGTGATAACAGGTACAATTATATGAAAATACAGATGATACAGACTGATGTGAATATCGTAAAGGTATATTAGCTAAACTATGAATTGAGAAACCTCTCCTTGTCTATTTTTATAAATGCTTTCTTTTATTGATATATGCTTGCTCCTAATTCACATGTGGAGTGGTAGAATAACTTTACTTTGAAAGTATGTTAAGATGTTGGCAAGATGTGATAAAAGAAAACAAGAAATATGGTGTTTATCTGATTGAGTGAAATTTTCTGCCAGTAAAAAATATGCAGAACTTTAATTACTGAAAGTCTTTTCAAAGTAACTACTTGTAATTCATATTATAAAATAATCTTGAACATTTTTCCAGGTAAAATTTTAAAATGAGTGAATTAAGTAAATTCTTAATTCCTTTGGTAGATGGGAAACACTCTACAATTCATTCTTTAGTTATTTAATTCTTAATTACAGGTTTTGATGTAACTGTTTTCTGTTTCAGTTTTCTAAAACATAGTACCCAGTGATGCTTTCAAGTTCATCTCAAAAAAAAAATTACAAGTCAGCAGCTGACCAGTAATTATATCCATATTCTCTCCCTTAAATTTTGTGCATAATGGGCTTGAACTTAGTTTTGTTGGCAACATTTTGCACAGCAGGAAAAACATCTTCTCTTTCAGAAGCAAACTCTTGAAATCTTATTGTAGTAGAAAGCCCTGGTTTGTAATGGGCATGTGTGGTATCCCTTCCAAGAGAACCACTTAGTCTTGACCTCAGAGAAATTATTACTGTTGTCCTGTAGTCTTCAGAAGGAAAGCACTAGCTCTGAAATGGGATTGAATTAATGACTTGGTTGCTGGGACCATACAGAGCCAATATGTGGTCTCCAGTTGTTTATGAGAAGGTACTGCACAAGTATTCGTCTTGAGGACGGATGTGTGGTCTGAGCAACCCAAGGGGAAATGAAATAGAGTCACTAAAAATTAATCTCGAAGATGCAAGCCTCACTAATGAAGGGTATCCCTGCAAGCATGAGTCAGTTGGCAAAACTTCTTAAGTGGTTAGAAAGATCAATTGGGTTGAATGATTTGTCTGACTTGTAACTTAAATGCTGAGATCTCCAGTGTAGGAAAGCCCATAGTCAATGAGCATTAAACTCTTGAGTTCTGAGCCAGTTTAGTACAAAACATGGAAGTATATTGACCCAAGGATATGTATAGCATGTACTTTAAGTGATCTTCCTGCATAGTTAAATTCCAAAGAAGTTAACTCATGCTGGAAATAGCAGACCCACAGGTTTGTTCTTTGGTAAGCCTGTTAAAGTGGACAGTCTCTTCTGTGCACACTTACCTACTTTGCTAAACATTGAGCAGGAATAACATCGATGCTGCTGTGGACCAAAACTGAGCAGACCTGCAAACTTTGCCTTGTTCTGTCTGCACTAAGCCTGAGAGAATGCTCTCTGTGAAAAAGAAAACAGCCATTTACTTCCAGTGTGTGATTTCCCTGATAAATCTGAAACACAATTTTGTCTCTGCAGCAATGCAGCTGAACTCTGGTATCTACTGTGGCGAATTTTGAAGAATGCATCACAGCATGATTGCACATGTGAATTGCAGTACAATATAATGATTTTGGAAGGCCAGCAGCACTTTTATTTACTTCCAGAGTATTTTTTGAATTAAAAAAAACCAATTCAATAAATGAGCAAAAAAAAAAAAAACAGCCACTATAAAAATTGGTGCAATAAAGGTGTAAGGTTGAACAGAACTAATTACCTTTCCATATAACCACAAAAATGGAGGAGAGTGTGTTCATTTAACTTTTGAAGAGTTACAGTTATTGAATGTTTATATGATTATACAAAGAAAGCACCTACATCTTTCGTGTTTTTATATAACCATAGTGCAGAATTTTTCACAAGCTTAGTTATCTACTGTGAAACTTTATCAGGAGAATTCACAGAATTCACAGAATGATTAGGTTGGAAGAGGTCTCCAAGATCATTGAGTCCAACCCATGCCCCAACACCACAGCTAGACCATGGCATCGAGTGCCACATCCAGTCTTTTTTTAAACACATCCAGGGATGGTGACTCCACCACCTCCCCAGGCAGACTAGGAAAAGGAGAACCTAATTTCAAAGCTCTCTATGTAATCCTGAAAACTAATACAAATTTGTATTAGGAGGTTATTGAATGGTTGTCTTCTGAAGAGGCATGCTGAACATATGTCTGGGAGTGCACCTTCTGACTGGAAGTAGGGTTATCTTCAATTCTTTAATGTTGGTTTTTGTCTTCATAAAATGTAGTAATGATAGCATCTTAATCCAATTATAGCTAATCCTGCAAGCCATTTCATAGTTGCTTTATAGATTGCTGCATTTTAAGGTGAATTAATTTCAAATAAAAGGGTTTCTTAAGGGCTTCGTGGCAAATGCTTTTGAGACACCACCAGATAGTGTGATGTCTGAACCATTAGATCTGTTCTTTGATCATCTTTTTTTAACTACTCAAGCCATTTGTTTGTCTCCATTTAGCATTCTCTAAATCCATACCAAACTCATCACAAATTGATTTTTAATAGTACTTTGTAGACACTAGTGTCGTTAGCTGTCAGTAGTCCTAAATATTATTTGTTCAGGGATGGAAACAGGATTTTGAAATGCACATAAGAAATCATCTAAAATGAACAACCCCTATTTAAAAAAAAAAGTGGTTTTTTCTTTGCTGTCCTCTGCACTCCAGAAATGTGTGCTTTCAAGAAAATGATCAGTAACCTTTTTTTTCTGTAAGTTACAACTCACTGAGGTGCTGAAACAGGTTTGATTTTTTTTTTTTAATGTGATTCAGAGATACTGTTCTTCATTTATTTCATTTTGCAATTTAACCCCCACGCATGGTATGTTATTCCTACTGGTCTCGCTATTTCATATCATTATAAAAAGGTATGCCCTAAAGTAATTCTCAGCTCAGCATCTTCACCTTTTTAGCTTGCCATAAATCTTACTTTCTAGTCCACTTCTTGTAGGTAGAATGTATTTTATGTTGTTGCTTGTACAATTTCTAGTGAAGTACTAGGAGTAGAAAATGCTCTGATGCTCTCACATAATGCTCTGCTGTATCCCATGCCCTGCAGTAGTTTCTATTGCTTAGCCTTGGATTTCTTCTTCATTGAAAGAGACTAAATATTATTAAATACATTTATGTTAAAAAAAGCGTGGTTTGGCTGATGTGATCAGTTGCTGTAGTAGAGTATGAAGTCTGTACCCATAGCAAGTCAACCTTTTCCTTCAGTTCAAGGAATAGGTTCCAAATAATATTATTTACTAGACCCTTGCATGTTGTCTTTTCTGAAAAGATAATCCTTCATACGAGTAACTTTCCAAGTTGCTTTTAGCACTTAAATATATATGAAATAAAATACTCTCCAATTACAATGACTGTTGGTTTAATTAGAAATGTTTTAGTGTTGCATAAAGAACAAAAGTCACATGTAATGTCTGACTGCATCAAAAATGTACAACCTAGTAAATACAGCACTCATGTAAACCACACATTCAGCATGTTACAGTAACTGGTATGAGAACCTTGCCAAATGATTAATTCATGAGTACTTTCTGTTATGATCTGTATTATCAAACATTTGCCATCTTCTTTTTCCTTGTTTTAGGTACCAGCAGACAGGTGTTAGGTGGCTTTGGGAATTGCACTGCCAGCAGGCAGGAGGAATTCTGGGAGATGAGATGGGATTGGGCAAGACCATTCAGATAATTGCCTTCTTGGCAGGTCTGAGCTACAGCAATATGAGGACTCGTGGTTCAAATTACAGGCAAGTGCTTCTCTGCAGACTGTCAGTCTGTGGAGCTCAATTAATATTTCATCAGATGTATTACTGGTGGAGGAGGGTCCTGTGAATTATTAATGACATTTCAATTACAATATTCCTTTAATTCTTTTAGTGGGGGACATCAAAGGAAAAATTTTACGAGACAATGGAGCTGTAGGGCAGGAAAAATTAAACATGTAACACTTTTAATGAATTCCAGGCATTGATGCTTCATTTTGCAGATGAGCCACACTAGATATTTTGGGTCAATACAGTGTCTAAGGTTACCTTCCACAAATGGATTGTTTACAAAACTCAATTACATTAATATCAATAGTTTACACAATATGGAATTTTAAATTAGATGTAATACCTTTAGTTCCATTTATTAAATTTTACATTAAAATATTTGTTCTTTCAAGCCACCAGGTAAATGTTTTACAGGAAGTAGCAAGACATTTACAATGAAAGTTAGAGTTTCTGATGGGCAAGGAATTACCCATGCAAAAAATTAGTAGTAAGAATAAAACCAGTAACTTATACAGAGGAATTTCCATCTGCTTTTGGTTTTTCATTGTTGATGCTTTTCAAAACATATACTAGTGTGACTGGCCCTTCTTATAAGATATTTTATGGGTTTTTGTTACTGAACAGTGCTTTAAAATTTCTTCTTCATAGAGGCAGTTACTGGTGAGATAATTGTTTGTGTCCTCAGATTTGCAAATGCAAGCATGAATAATACTTGATTTTTGTACTTCTTTTGGCCTGTTTAGCTGGTGTAAATAGCTGCATGAAATTTAGCAACTACCATAGTACTGTACTAAACAAAAATAACTACCTTTTTATATAGGTACATTTAAATTAGGTTCAGCTTGTACATGAATTGTGAAATAATGCTTTAAAGAGAAAATATTACTGTTTTCTCTCTGCTTGCTTCCTGCTATAGGCTTAATATTAAAAAAAACCAAACCCATAGGTCCTTCACTCAGGCCAGTTGATTTACTTTAATGTGGATGTCTGGTAAAGGATGCTACTGTACAGATTATTTTACATTCCCTACTCAATTTGGGAGACCACTGAGTTGATGGAAATCCTTCAGGGATATCTCTTGACACTGTTAAATAGTGCAAAACTACAGTAAAACTTTGAAAAGGCCAAAATCGAGCAGGTGCAACTATCCTTCTGCATGTAAGACAGTGTGTTGAGTTTCATGTTTTCTCTGGTGAATGTCATTGAGTTCATCATGACAGTAATTCTGTGGAAGGAAACAAGGTTTAATATATTGGTGAAGCTTGCTCTGATTTTGCTTGTGTGCTATAAGGAAGACGGTCTGAACAACTTCATCTTCTGTAGTCAGGTATTTTCCTCCCATGGGCAAGCAGGCTGGAATGCTGGTAACCAGCAGTACTGGTTAACTTGTTTCTACTTGAAAGAGTGTGGTCTGATAGGCAGGAGACTTCCTGGGCTGCCTCGCTGGGAAGCCAGCACTAGGAGGGGACAAAGTTGTGTTGTCAACGCTGTTGGTGTCTTCCAGCAGTGTGTCTTGGGTTTTGTTACCTTGGTGTGTAACAAAATCCCTTCGCTACAGACTTGCCTTCATTTCTTTGAAACATCAGATGTGAAACTGAGAGAAAGTTTATACTCTGGTTATTCACCTATCCCTGCTCTTCAGGATACTGAGACGTAAACATAAACAGCTCAATCTCTG
>VWYI01035977.1:18038-21153 GCA_013399455.1 Anthoscopus minutus | reverse complement strand
AAATTTGATGGTAAGGGCTTACATTTCTGAGAAACTAGATCTACACTCACATAACAGGTACAGACAAGAAGGGTAAATACAAGAATTTGCATTTCTTCTATATCCTTATCCTGAAACAACTGCTTACCATTTGTGTGGCTGCACTGACTATGAGTCCTAGATATATGCAAGATCCCAATGTGTCACATGGCAAGGCAATGAAAAACAGAAGGTATTTCCTATCCTCTTGATAACAATAGTTTATTTTTGCTAAAGAATTAATCAACTTCTTAGCCTACATTTGTTAAATTTGTGCCAACATGTGAAAATTTTTCAAAGCTCCAGAAAAATGGTATATATAATTACAACTGAAGCATACAGCTTCTATTCCAGTAGTTGTAATTGCTCATGTTATCATTCAGAGTGTAGTAATAACTTATTATATTTACTAAATTATTTTTATTGGTCACTTGAAAATACAAAATTTCTGCAGTGAATGGGAACTGACTGTGGCAGAATTCTGCCAGAAAATTTATGTTCCTTGTTATTAGAAAAAAATTATTCTGAAAGTAGGATTACTAACTAGACTTGCAAGCAAATTTTGGCCCTAAATATATGTATTTTTTAGAGTTTATCTGTTCAAAGATATTGCCTGACCAGCACTGAAAATCCCACCTTTCTGAAAGCATCAGAATCTCCTCCAAATATGGTTGCTTTAAATAAACTGAAATCAGGGTGGGAAGAATGGCTTCAGGCTCTCAAGAAAGAAAGTAGCTGCTCTCCAGGAAATTACACATTTAGATGCTATATGTCCTGAATGAAGATTAGTTTATATAGGGATATAATAAAATCTCCCACTGTGATCCTTTTACAAAATCCATGGAAAATTCATGATGTAACAACTACAGCTTCTCATTCGTTAGCCATTTCTTTCCACTGTACATTAGACAATGGTCACTTAACTCACACAGCAATTCCTGATGATATTACATTATCCTCATGATAGTCAGTAAAACAAAACAACTACAATAGCTTAAACAGCAACACTTCTACGTCTGTTTGAACAAAATCTCTTCAAATAATCAAACACTTACAAGGAACTACTAAAAAGCACAATTAAGGTAGAATGTATTAATAAATGTTTAATACTTACACTTTTTCTGGTCTTCTGAAACTAAGAACCAATTTAATTTTGTCTGATATTAAAATTTTATAACCATGTGGTAGGAAAGCTTTACTAATTCTGGGAGAGAAATCTTGCTTTACATGCCAGCCATGTGGTAACTCTTAAAGTTGCACCTATTAATTACAAACTATCTTAAAATTATGAAAGGGCAACTGAAACAACACTAGCTTTCAACTATGCTTCAGTCCAAAAAAATGGATTAATTTACATGTAGTCTCTAATTTTCACCCAGGGACATTCTAGCAGTCTCTTGCAAAATCTTCACAGTAGGTAATCTATTTGGGCCTCAGAAAAAAAATTAGTAGACTTAGTATTCACTGAATGAAGAAAAGCAGACAATTCTCCTTCCTTCAGAAAAAAAAACCAAAAAAAAAAACCCCAAACCCACCAAAAATGCCCCCCACTCCCCACGAGCAATTATTCAAACTCCCAGCTAACAGATTTGACACAGAACCGGGGCATACCAATTTCACAAAAACGAGAAAAAGCTAAGCAAACAATGAACCAATGTACTATTTGTGCTGTAACGTGCTATTTGACTTGTGTTAGTCCCCAGTGCAGAGGGACTCCCTTGCTGGGGAAAATATAGCGAAGAGTAAAGACAGCTTTACTGACCTGTGTGCTGCCGCCGATGCTTGGTGAGGGCATGACGTGTCCCGCCGGCAAAGCCACAAAGGTCACAGAGGAACGACTTCTCGCCTGTTGCAACAATAAACAGATGAGGGACTGCGGAGGTCACAGATCATTAAAACATATCTATCAAGGCTTTCAGGGTTACTAATTCCTCCAATCAAATGTTTCCATGTAAATATGTCAAATGGGAATGAAATTACCACTGCGGTTTATTGACTGTGATAAAATCTGAAAAGCACCACTGAACATAATTACATACTTGTCAGACCCATAAAAATTAGCTTTATTATCAATGGAATGGTTTTGTACAACTTCATTTCTGTTAGATGTCTTCCAGATGGGGCTGCTTTATGCACTTGAACAGTTTTTATGCATATCCTGATTTTTTACAATTCCCATACATCTGGCCTTTCTGTGCTGAGTAAAGATTGCCTGGAAAAAAAGTTAATATACTGTATATATGGTTCTACTTAAATAAAATATATTTAATTTACTAACAAATTAAAAGTACTGAGAAATTTTCTACAGACTAGGTTACAGTCATCTTTACTTACCTTCTATTCATTAATATGTATTAAATTATTTTCTTGAAGACAACAAGAGTGCAGGCAACAATAAAAGCAAAATTATTCAGTACCAGTGGCAATTCAGCACTGTTTATGTTTCTAAAGTTTTCATGGCATAAAGAAAACAGGTCCGGGGATTGCTACTGAAATTGCAGCAGAACTCACATGGTTCGTCTTGAAATGATAATTCTTCATTCCGAACCTCTGGAACAATTTGAGAGATTTTGGCAAGCTCAATACTCATTAAAAGTGTATAAATGCCCTCTTTTTAGCTTTTTTCTTTTCTTTTTTTTTAAACAGAAACTAGGATTTTGCCCTGTTGCCTATAAGTACAGTTTATCATTTCACAGCAATATTTTTACTAATTATGTACTAACATGCACAGAAATCTCAGTCCATAAAGGCCAGATGGAAGGTCATTATGAATTAGCAACACTAACTTCAGGTACAGTCTCAATAACCTGGGATAAGACTGAAATTTTTAATTTTTTTTTTTTTTAAATAATCCCATTAATCACTTGGAGCCAAATTGTCTCTTTCACAGTAACACAGCAGAGAGGGGGCTGCTGGGGCAATGATGCTGAATTCATTGAAACTAAGAGTCTCCTTCCAAGTCTTCCCAGTGGGGAAGGAAATTTAGTTCCTACAAAAGTCAGCTGGGTTAAGAGGTCCGGTGTCAAATTACCAAGTCCTCCTGTGGAGACAAAAGGATGGAAACCTCCATACTGTTTGCTCCCATGTAACCAGGCAC
>VWYI01035977.1:8038-13038 GCA_013399455.1 Anthoscopus minutus | reverse complement strand
CCCTTATTTTCACTAGTCTAGACGGTTTTCCCCCTGTTTGCATTGTGAGGTCCATCTTTTATGCCAGCCTTATCAAAGATGCATTATTTCTGGCAAGTTACAAGTAAAATTATGAAATCAGATATGCCACTGTCCATAATCTAGGAAAAAGCTAGATGCTTGAATATATTAATGATGTAATTGCACTCAGTAGTATTTTTCCCAAACAGCTGTACAAATCTGACAGTTTTCATGTGTGCATAATATAGCTAACTTAAGATTTCCTTAAAGGATACACTTAAAAATAAATTATCTATGTTAAGCAACCTATTAATACAAATGCAAATATCCTCCCAAAAAATTATTTTCACAAGCACCGAGTGAAAGAAGACATGTGTACAATTCTGCTAGATCCCAAAGGCAAAAAAAAAGTAAAAATATATATATACACTGAATTGAAAACAGACTTTCAAATTACTATATCACTTGATCACTGCTTAGTGGCACTAGCGAATGACAAATATAGCTAAATACTTCCAAATGCACAGTAAAAAAATATCATGTCCGTATATCTCCCTGACAGGTCTTCATGCATTTCACATTTCAAAAGCATGACAGGGATCTTATTTCTAAGATAAATTCCCCTATCTACTTATTTCCTCGTGTATTTATTGTGGATCTAACCTTCTACTACAAGAAATAAATAAGCAGGTTAAGTAGATGCTATCTTTTAACAAATAGTTTCTTCAGACTGTATTACAACTTTATGAATGTAAAATAAATCCCTCATTTTTAAATCCACCAAGACATACATTTAACAGCATTGCATCTATTGAACCTCAGTGTGTACTCTATTATTCACACATAATAAAAATGTTAAAATAACACAGAGAGTCTGTCTTTGAAGTGACAAAAGCCAGAAAAATCAGAATTAAAGGTGCAACTCCATCTCTACCTAAACCCTATGTGTGCCTTTGGTAGCAGTCTAAATAAGGTTTCTGACCTTTCTTAAGATGTCTTTGTATTCCCTTTTTCCCTTTCTTTTTTTTTTTAAATTTTTCTCATCTAATGGAGAAAGATAGAAAAAGATCAAAAGGCGCTTCAGAGATGGTAGTGATTTCTATCTGTCTCAGGTTCAGACAACAGAGCTGCTTAGGAACTTCAGTTTACATATTTTGTAAATAAGTAATTGCTAAATTCATCAGGCATTATTTGCTTCTCAGTGTCTTCAGACTTAGAGAAATAAAATAATATCCAATACTGCTGCTTTTCCTGATGGTTTGCACTGACCCCCAGTTAGGAAAAGCCCTTTTAAGAATTTTTCTCGAAGAGAAGGTTGCAATATTGCCAATTCTTGTAAACTGGTTGGCAGTATCGGCAGCAGAGTGTCATTTACAAGGAATATAAATTAAAGTATCTACCCAGAGTTTTACAAGGAATTTTGTCCCCCACAATTTTCCTAGTTCATTCAACACATAGGATTGCCCAGTCCTACAAGCTTCATATGGTGGAGAAATCTTTCACCTTTTAGAATACTTCGCACACAAAGTTCTCTGATTTCTTTCCCCCCCTCCTGGATAATAACTTACAAACATCAGCTCCAGTTTAATTGTTAAATCCCATGTTTCCCTACAGAGGAAGCTACCACAACTAAACAAATTAATTCCAAAATCTGAAAAATACACTTTCATATGATCCATCAATGGGGCCCAAATTTCTGCTACCTTTCATAATATCACAACATCAGTCCTTTAGATGAGCCAAAGAGGAAATGGAGACTGTGCTAGATTGCAACAGAAGTTGCTGATGGCACAAGAATACTAATATATGCCATGTGAAACTTCTCTTCCTAGTTGAAAACGCATACCATAGTTCATCTGCTTTTCTGTCCCTACATACCTGCTCCCTCTGCCTTCACTTACATTTTCCTGTTCCTGTGTTCAGTTATGTTTTTCTCCTCTCAGTGCCTATTTTTGCCACCTTCCTTGCTGCTACTTAAAACATCATACCGACAAATGCCACTCTCTATCCTTACTCTTAACCCATAATGTCCATACTGACAAATTCATAGTCAACCAAACAAGGATATCTTAAAGTGTAAGAAAAATTAAATTTCACTCAAAAAATACACTGTATGGATAAAATTAGCATATAGGAAGCATATGTGTTCTTTCTTCTTCACAAGCCAAAATTTCCAAATATGGTTACACAAGAACCAAGTATAATTGATGTTTCACAATTTCTGGATTGGAAACAACATAGAACTTCAGCCCTGAAATCTGATGGAAAGCTAGATTTACAGAACCTGGATAATAAAAACACAGGGGAGCAGAGAGGCAGGGAAGGGGTTTTGAAAATTTCATTGTGATTTTGCAGAACTGAATCCAGACACTTATTAATTCAAATATTATTATACAAATCTATGCAGAAGGTATTGATGATATAACAGTACTGATTACCTCACATCTTCCTAATAAGCACCTACTGGAAATACAAGCTGCCTAAATGATATGCAGAGAAAGGAAATATTCTTACCCTCAACACTCTTGCAAATACTTAAGCAGTGGGATGAAAAGTTGTGCAACAAGTCAAAAGCAACACTATAGTGTGTACCATTTCTGCAGCTTACTAAACTAGATCATGACCTCAAATGAAAATTCAGCAAGTGAATACATTTCTCTAAGTTCTTACAGTTTGCAGCATTTATCTGGACTCATTCTGGTGGCTCACAACCTGCTGTCAAAATATGCATATAAATTTTAAAAAGTAATTTCACCACTATACTGTACCTGTTGTTAAGCCTTTAAAGAAAGAAATAAATGGATGCCAGTAAATACCTAGCAAAGGACAGTTTGAAACACACAGTTTTCCTCAGGAAAGAAAACTTACATGAAAGAATTGCATATTGATGCCTTAAAAATGAAGGCACCTTGGAAAACTGAGCAATGTGTGAGATGATGTATCATATTTGTAAAAAAAAAAAAGTCAACAAATTCAACCCAGTTGTTTGGAAGGGTCTAAAAAAACTTGACTACATCACATTCTGGACAGCACTCAATGTTTCTTCAGCTGTGAGGGGAAAAAAGTGTTTTCAAAACTGCCATCACCTCAGGTCTGAGTCTTAACAGAAGATTGTTCTGACTTGTGCATCAGCAATAGGTTAGGTGCATCAATTTCTGACCTTTGCTTCAGCTTTGAAATATCTCCAATTTCAAATTTACCCATTCTAACACACTGGGCTGAATGCCTCATGTCACACAAGTGACAAAATTGGCCCACTGCGCTCAATACTGCAGCAGAGAAGAGGAAAATGTAGGTCTGTAGCTACAGGTGGTTTAATAATTCCACGGGTGCTATATGCATCAGAACAGCACAGATCTGATTCTTCTGACTCTGCAGTAAACTTTGAGGTGAAATGTAGTGAAAAGTTAGTCTTGTTACTTTCTCAAACATTTATGCTTCTGAAGATAGACAGTTTCTCTGTTAAGGTGGCAGCTACTATTTCTACATCATTGCTTTTCAGAATAGAAGCATACTCTAGATTTGTATCTTCCAAAATAAAACATTTTTAATATAATCCAGCATAAATGAAGTAGGACTAAAGGTTACTCTCTGTGAGGAAAACAGCAGTGTGAGGCAGCTGAAAGATATGATGCAACCACCAGACACCAGCCTCATGATTCCCATTGTATTCATTAAGGCATAATGGAAAGTTTTAAATTTATCATCTTCCACAGTGTTATAATATTCTGTCAATTTTGTAACATTAATCTTGCTGCAGAACTTTTTATAACACAGAATCACTTAAAATTGTGTCACAGCCTACTGTTTAATGCACATAAAGGTATGTTTCATTAACACTTCTCTGTGAGTTTTTACTAGGACAAATATATAATGTAGAAAAAACTGAACATCTGCATATAATAGTAATGATTCAAAAGCTTTTATACCAATAAAACTTACAGATTCATTCAAACACAATTTTTTTTCCCTTTACCTAGAGGATCCTAGAACACAGTGATGGAATGGAAACCCTGGATTAACACAATCTAATGGAATGATGCTATAAAACAGGAAAATTTTTGCAGTTCCATTACCATTTTCAGTTGTTCTCCATCATAAATTTCTCAGTTGTTACTGCAGTACATGTGACAATACTTTTAATCAAGGAAAGCTTGGTCTACCCTAAAACTGTTCTGGATCTATTTATCCGGATACTGGAAAACCTCTGGGATTATATTTGATTCTGGGGGGAAGAAATTCTGGAAGATTTTGCATTCCGTATAAGGAGATAAATCACTTGACCAAATGCTCTACAGAGTACTTTACATAAGCACAAGCAGCTCATGGCATTCAGGTAGATGAAGATCAGAAGGAAAATGGTAAGAATTGTAAGTCAGTCTATGAAATACACTGCATGGGACTCATCCATATGTTTGTAAATACGGTCTTTAGTTTTTAAGAGCAATATACCCTGCACTGGAGTTTAGTACATTAGATTCAAATCACGAGGATCTTCATGACCAAAACATAGGCTCTGCTATCAAATGTTTACACAATTTTAAGGAAAGAGATGCAACTACCTTCTGTTATCGTATTTGTTCTTAATCAAGATGCCATTTACATCCTCAGGATATCTTCAAAGATGGATGCAATTAAACTAAAACTTTAGAAATATATTTTTATTTTAACTATTTTAAATTATTTTAACTTAATATGTTTTTATTTTAACTTATTAGAACCTATCTTCTAGGATATTAGAAATTTTCCTCAGTATCTTTTGAAAATAGAACAAAAATACATATAAACAAATAAATTTGAACTGAAAACTGTTGCAACCTTGAATGGTGGTTTCTTGTTTCTCAATGAGAAAACAGTTCCTACACTGTAAGAAGGGGTTTGATACTTGCTGTCAATTAGGGTAGGATTTTTTTGGGGGTGAGTGTTATTTTGGATATCTGTCAGGTTGTCCTGGTTTAGGACAAATTTGGGAGAAAACCTCCAAGGGGGGCCTCTCCAGG
>VWYI01035974.1:25307-53553 GCA_013399455.1 Anthoscopus minutus | reverse complement strand
AACTCCAGCAGAGATCATGTATCTTTTCTCAGAAAATGCAGGTTAGGCTGCCATTTATTAAATGTTTCCCAAATTGTACCAGCTGCTGAAAGACTGTGTCCTTAGAAGACTTTAGTACTAATACATCTCAGAAAACCTATTTATTTGTTTAAGGCAGGTTTATCTTTGTCCCTCGCATCTATTAAAGCAGGTTTTCCTAGCAACCATAATTTCTGTTCAGAAAGCAAGTAAACTGCTTGGCCTTTGGTCTCCATTTACGGCCTTCCTCCTGCCTCTGCCTAACCCAGATTCCTTCCTCAGGAGGTCCCTTTCTTATTCACCAAAATTATTAACATGCCAGTATTTTTCTTGAGATCTCTCATTTACATAGGAGAGTTGTAGGTTCATTCTTTAGATGGAACAGGAACCCTGTGCCCCAGAAGAAAAGACTAAGGAATTTTTCCCTTGTCTCTATTCTTCCTCATGCAAGCAACCGTAAAGGTCACTCTTTCCCCGTGCTGACATTATCTAGATGGGTTAGAGAGTATTAAGGGCAAGGCTTAGTTTAGCATCCTTTCCTTTCCCTGCTTATGAGCACAACTGTTCCGTCCTCGATGTGCACAGGGCAGATTTCAACTGCAGCGTGATTTTTCATGCATACGTTCAGAGGTTGTGTTCTACTCAACCCAATATCAGTATTAGGTTCTCTGTGAAGCTGAACATACCTGCTTCCTTATTCAGCTGAGATTTCTCCTCTCTCTTTTAACATCAAACCAGAGGCTGAGTGTGAGAGAGTGCTGTTAAACAGCCAAGCCCTTAGCTCAGCTCCACCAGCACCAGCTGAGTGGGGAGCCTACCCATATGTGCAGTGGGTGGTACAGGACTTCATCTGTGACCTGCAGTTGTGAGGAAGAAATTCTCCTTCTGTTCCTGAAGGATTTTATCATGCATTAAGTTACCTGCCAGGTGTGGACAGTTTTCTGACTGTGCCATGTTCCCTATGTGTTAGTTGGATGGGATGCTCTTTATTTCTCCACCAGACCATTGTGCTTCCTTGGTCAGCATTGGAGGCTGCTTCACAAGATCATATTTACCAATTTAAGGAACTTAGCACCACAACCTCTTTAAATCAAGTATCTCAGCTGTTGTAATTCAATCTTGTTTCAGCAAAAGCAGATTTTGGAGAAAGGCGGTGGAAAAATAAGCCTTAGGAAAAATGTGTAACAAAGTTAAAAAGTACTAACCATCTGTGGTTGTGCACTTGATTAACCACTGACATTGTTTGTATTGACCTTGAGTCCAGTGCTGTCCCTCAGTGGCATTGGTTTGTTTCCCATGCCTACACATAGGGTATGCTGTCCCTTTTGTCCTAGGGAGCTGAGTGAAGCAGCATGATAAAACATAATACTTACTGGTGCATTTTAATTTTACAAAGAAGTAATTTTACAAGTGAAAGGAGCATCAGAAGTGGGATTTGAACTGATGAGAGTGATGATAAAAATGCATTTTTCTGGATGAAATGCGTCCTTTTGCACTCGTTTACTGCTCTAACTCAGTTGCAATTTTAGGCTGACCTAGATTAGAAGAAGCCAACAGTGCAGAGAACAGGAGAATGGCCTTTTGACTGCAGATTCTGGTACCTGAAATCATCACCAATTTACTGCTCTCTTGGGTTCTTCATGCTCCTGCTTCTAACAATGTGCCACTGATTGAATATGGGTGTGAATGTGGAGCGTGGAAGTACCAAACAGTGCTGCACTTTTGTAGTGAGATTGTAATTGCAGCTTCCTGTAATTTCAGATTTGCATATTGATTATGTAAAACTGAACAGAGCTTTCATAGCAAATCTAACCAACCTCACACAGAGTAGTATCTCCACTTGAATATGTGTTGCTTTCCATACTACCAACTGTGTAACCATCATAGTCTAATAAACTCTGGATTGTTTTTTCTTTATCAGAGGTGATATTTCTTTTCACTCAACGGTTAGCAGCATTTTGTCCCTAAACATTAGTTTCTGTATAAATCGCTTTGTCCATACAGGTGCTTTGTGCAGTTACAGTTCTTTGCAGGAATTAAAATATTTTGTAAAAAGAACTCAGTGTTTTATTGTTGCTTTTTTACAACAGCTGCACAAGCATTAAAGAAGGAAGACACTTGATTTTCTTGCTGCTGTAGCATTAGTTGAAATCTAGTTATTAGGGTTGCAAATTTTTCATTAAGAGACCAGATCTGTGTTTTTAGGAAGCAAGAGAAAATAACTGGCGTACAAGTTCAGCTGCTTTCCTACCAATAGAATACTTCTTCAATTTATGCACCTTGGAATTAGTACGACATAGTAAGGTTTATTACAAGTTTGGATCCTGACTTATCCAGGGAAATAATTCACCTGAAAACACTGGAGCTATAGAGGCACATATGGAAAAACACAGTATCAAGTGAGTGTGTCCTCATCATTAAAATATCCTGTCATAGAACATATGTTTATCATTAACGTAGTAATAATTTATGGGTCATTGTTTTCCCTCTTTAGTTTATTACAGCAGCAAAAGAAGATTGAAGTTTGATTTGATAAAAGAGCTTTATAGTAGTGTATTACATGGGGAAGCTGAAGCCTGTGGCTCATATGGAATGAAAAGAATATTGCACAGCCTTTCAAATGTTTCCCGAATAAATGCAATCACAACTTCTTTACTAAAACATGAAAAAAGGAAATAGGAAAACCATGTAAAAAATGTCACACAGCAAGCTCTCCAAGTAAGCACTTTCTTTGGCACTGTATCCCCACATCTCTCATCACTGTCTGTATTACAAAAGAGCCCCTCACTGCTTCTTATGGGGAGGTAGTATGAAGTTGCATTGATTTTTGTTGCATTTGAATATACTCTTGTGATTTCTGAAGTGTTTAGGAGACAAACCAGCATTTCACAAAGAAAATATTGTACTGTCTGGCTACCTCAGAAAAGTCACAGAAGATCATGGAGAGTTGCATGCAGAGAATGTAATTGTGACACTCAACACAAACACATTTTAATAACCAGACATTTTTTCAGTCTTTGTATTGAAGACACTGTGTAATGCCCTGTGAGAAACAATTCCCTTGTGGGGAACAGGCCAGATTTTGCTTTTGTGTGCAAGATTGTGAATGGAAGTATTCAAGGCGGTTTCAGCATGTGCAAGACATGTCTGAAATTCAAAATTTGGCAACAGGATTTGAGAGTTTGTTGGTTTTATTTTTGGCTGGTTGGTTGGTTGGTTTTGTAGGGGATTTTTTCTAAAACTTGAATTTTATTTCATTAAGTAAAAACTTGTACATTTTTTGGAAAACACTTCCCTTAGTAGTTTTAAAACCTGTAGATGTCAGTTTAAATACTGTATGAAAAAGGGAGACCTTTTTGCACAGGAGCAAAAAGATAATGCTTTGAGTTTGGATTTAAGGGGTTTTTGTGTTTTTATTTGGTTTTTTTTAAACAAAATATATAGTTTCTGTAGGTGCTGTGAGTAGAAACCCTTTCTTTCCTTGAGTTCCACATTGTCATCTTCATCCCTTTCCCGCCCTATTTCAAGGATCTTTATGAACACTTTTTTCCTGCAACTGCTTTCTCTCAGCTCACCCAAACAGGAAGTTTCCAAAACACAAATGTATGGCCCATTTCTTCAGACTGCTTTGTGCAAAGGCTCCCACCGGCACCCCCTCTTCTTCCTCCCGTGTTGAGAGGGAATATACCACATTTTTGGAGGTGGATGGGGTGGCAGCTGCCTCATGAGGTCTTTCTAAGTGAGGGAAGGAGGGAGTGCAGGAGCTATTGTGAGACAGGAGCTGCCACAGTGGTTTGGGCTGTCATTTGTGCCTAGGATGGGGTGGGATGGTGGCATCTGTCTGAGGACCTGTTGTTTGGTAGGGGACATGAGCTGTGAGGGATGGATGCTATGACCTTTTACAGCTGTAGCTTTTCTGGTTCATTAAGAACTGCAGCACTTCAGGTCCTACCATCCTTCTAAAGAAAATGAGTTCTGCAAAGCCCTACTCTCACTAGCAAGCATGGACCAATACTTCTGCTGCCCAGGAGTTTTGTCTCTGGACAGGGTGTCTGTCTGGAACCACAGAGGTTCAGTTGACTTTGGTGTCTTTGCAGTGTTTGGGATTAGCTCCATCTGTTATGCAGGTGGTGACTGTTCTTCAAAAGAGTGAATGAAAGCAGCTGCTCTCTTGAAGGTTTGCCAAAACCAATCTCCTAACAAATTCATCATTTGCTTCCTTCTTAATTGCAAATAAGACAATCATTGAGACAGGCCAAGACAGTAGGTGAAGGGGGAGAAGATGACTGACATCAGCAAGGAGGTGTGGATTATCCACTAAACCACCTGTAAATTAGGTTTTACTACTAAAGCTGCTTTGGTGGGCCCAGTAGTCAGACTGAAGAGTGGAAAGGGTTGAACAAAACACTGGTTCAGTGCTGAAACAGGGGGAGGAGGAGCAAATGAAGTAAAGGACATCTCCAAAAGAATATGAAAGCCAGAGAAATGGAAGGTTGACAACACTAACGAAGCCAGGAGACTAACAGCATCAAAAGCGGTTTCAAAACTTATCTGGAGTGATTGTAGAAGCCCACAATGAGGAAATGTTAAGATTTTCTTAAGCCAAGATTTTCTTAGTTGTTTAATCTTTTCCTCTCCCTTCCCACCACTGCAACTGATGCTTCAGAAGAATGTTGGTCTGACTCAGAGGATTGCCTCCTGCTTGTTTCCATAGGCAATTTTTGTTGCATCAAACAAAGGAAGGCACTGGCAGCACATTTGTTGGGTCTTGCTAGTAGCACACCCACATTTTTTTTTCCTTCTAAAAGAGCTGATTGCCCAAACACTTACACTTTTGTAGAGGAAGAATTCGGCCAAAGAGAAAATATGCTAATAATTTTCTATGCTGCTAATAACTGTAGTTTACTAAAGTGCAACAGCATTGTAGAAGTGACACTAATTGCCTTGTTGCATCTTGACTTAGACAGAAATGAATGCACATGCAGAGATTGTGTAAATGTAACAGCAACTTCTGGAAAAGCTGGGTCTGGGTGAGTAGTTTAAGGGCATCACTGTGAATGCCGTATGGCTGACTACAATTAGGTTTGAATGCAGCCCTTTTCCCATTCACAGGTCTTTGTAATATGGTGCAGGCTTTGAAAAGCCTTCTGCCTGTAGGTGGCAAATACAAAGCTGCTGGTACAGGCTTATCAAGGAGGAGCAAAAGCAGCCCCCTGGAAAGCTCGCCTCCTTCGCCAAACAGCTGAGGCATAGGGTCTGTGTGTATCCCACTGACCCCCTCCTCCAAACCTCCTCCCACCCATATTGGCTCATCCCAATATTTTCCCACACCCAGTCAGTTATCCTGGGCAGGTTCTGTGGCCTGGACTGTGTTGAAAAGCTTTGTTTTACCATATGTTTCTGTCCTTAGCTATCTCAGTTCTCCAGATAATTCATCAGTAGATTGATTTCTGCCACTCACAGGAATGTCTGGAGCATAATCTTCATTGCCATGACCTCACAAAGTTGTCCCCAGATTCTGACAGAATATTTTGAGGAAAAAAATTGGATGATTCTTTTAAACGTTTTTTTCCTCTCCTAGAAATCCTCACTGGCTTCTCTGCCATGCTGGGAATTCTCCTTCATGCTCAGTTACTAATCCTTAGCAAAGAAAGGCTCCTTCAATAATAAGCAGTGTTTCCTCATAGGTTTTACTGCATAATTGTCTGTTTTGCTACATAATTACATGTCCCACACTAATTGCATAGACACATGCACTTCCCAGAATTATATGCTGTCACAAATGCACACCCTGATTAGACCGTTACGTGCATGTGCCTTAATTGTGAGTTACGGATTGCAGCTATGGTGAGAAGATGGGGCTCTTGCTAAGAGATTTAGGCATAAAACTGCACCTGTGGTTCTTTTACCAAATTTGAATATCCAGATACAATGTGAACTGGAGTAGTTCACACATTTAGAGCAGTGGTGGTGATACCTTAAGTTTTAGCATTCATATTTTCCAGATTCTGCTCTGCCTAGGTGTGAAGTTTTGAGCTTCATATTAAGTGTTAGTGAGCTCTCTTCACAGAATAGGCGGACAAAGCAATTCCTTTTCCACCTTGAGGCCAAGGACAATTGTTACAAGTTTCAGTCCCAAAGCATAAACAATGGTGGACTTAAGAGAGAAAACAAGAAGGATGGAACTTCATAATCTGAAGCTGTAATTGGACGATTAACCCCAATATGCAGATGGACCAAAATTATGAAAATGTGAGACCTTGTGACCAGTTATCCATTTTGTGCCCATTTTGGGTCCATCTTGGGTGTAGCCCTGACCAGGCTCTTGTACCACCCAAGGTGTAGGCTTTAAGGTCTTTTAATAAATACCTACTTTATTCTTAACTCTGCCTAGATCTATGTCAGCCTTCTCAAGACCTCAATGGGCTCCACCCTCTGTTTCTTCCAAGGAGTTAGGATCCCAGAATATGATCAAAAATTCAGATGAGACACACTATGCTCCCCACAAAGAGAGATGAGTAATTATAAGAAGTTCATAAGCTGTTTCACAGAGAAAAATCCTTTGCTTCTATGCAGGAAACACACAACTGCATGCCAGATCAGAAGGTTATGAGAGGAAATAATGAGATATAATATCCTTCTTATACCCATAACTGCATAAGAACACCGGTGTTCTCAGTGGGTTTNTACTTTATTCTTAACTCTGCCTAGCCTCTGATCTAGGTCAGCCTTCCCAAGGCCTTAGTGGAAATAGATGTGCTTTAGTGAATGCAGTCTCTGGGAAAATCAGGAATATTTCCAGGTCCATGGTGTGCAGGTACGAGAAGTGCAGGAACAAGGAGCCCTTCGGCTCTGGTTTGGCTCTGCAGGGGATGTGTTTCAGTGGCAGGAGAACACAGCTTCGTGAACTGATTTTCTGTGTCTATTTAAGATACACTTTTGTAGGTAGCTACCAATGTCATTAGTGGCTTTGATCTGTCAGACTAGAAGCAAATGTTAGCGGGAGACTAATTGCATACCAATGGTTTGTGTGAAATGGAACAGCTATCAGTCCTGCACCTTGCACAGACACCTCTAGGTGCCATCATACTCCTTTCTGCACCAGCAAGCCAAGCAGGGGAGATGTAACCCCAAATATCAAAAAGGTACTGCAGTCTTAATCCTGTCACCTGAGTACCTGTTGTGTACGTGGCGCACTGGCAGCAAATCAAAAGCAATTCTTACCCTTTCAGGTTAAAAGAAGCCTTTATCTATGATTCTTTCATTCACTCTGTGCCTACTTGAAAAAGTAAGCACTTTTTATACTTACTCTGTATTTGTTTGCAGAGCATCTGATTTATTGAATATATCATTAATAGGACTAAAAAAGAAGCTGGCCACATTTTTATATTTAAATGATGAAGAATACAATGTGCTTTGAGAAAAGAACTGTTTTAAACTTCAGCTGGAATATTTCTAAGCTCAACAGAAAATGAAGAAGTGAAGAAAGTGAAACCAGTGAAGTTTGTCAAGTAAAATATGTAGACAAAAGTAGGTTATTTGTTTTTAAAGATTTTTTTCCCAATGTTTAAGCACAGTTAGGAAGAAAATATCTAATGCCTGAAGCCTGCATTGTCTTCAACTGTGTACGACTACATCATTAGACAGAAAACTCTTCAGAGTGTTTTTACAAAGAGCCTTTCTGGGTGACTGGCTGTAATTCCTTAAGATGTGTCAAACGCATTTGAATGCCTATATAAATCCAGTGACAATGTGGTTGTTCAGGTCAGGGGTAAGTGCCGTTGTGCTCCTTGTTGATCACCTTCAGCTGCAGTGTGTATTAATAGCATGCTGGATAAGGGACAGCAAGGCAGGGGTGACTACCAGACAATGGTGCTCTTGTTGGTAGCCACTGAGTTCACAGGGTTTGATCAATGCCATTTGCTTTCTAAGTCAGTGCCTCACACTTAGAAGCACATACAGAAAGTGGGACAGAGACCTCAGGTACCGCCTTTCTGTTTTAAAAGGCAAGTCAAAGTGAATAATCTATGACTTCTGGTTTCCATGATTTAGAAACTTAGCAAGTGCATCTTGAAGAACCATGTTTAAAATGTCCTCTTTGTCTTTGGTGTTCTGGATTGCTTTTGCCCTTTAGCAGTATAGAATTATTGAGAAGTTAATTGATGTTTTACCAACTTAATCAGAAGTTCCTTCAGACTTTACTCTCAGGAAGTTCCTTCGGCTGCTTATCAGTAAAATCTGCCTATATATAAGCATAAATAGTACTTGTTTCAATAATTTCCTTGTGACCAGAGCAACACATCAGGCAGAAACATGAATCCAGTACATCTGCACTACAGATCAAAAAAGTGAGGGGGAGGATACCATGGCTGTGGTCCCTGTCATTCTCCTTGTGGTGTTTTTCATGCTATGGGAATTGCAGATGCTTCCTGTCTCCCAAGTGCAATTGTGTGTGGGTTTCCACATGGGATGGAAAAAGACCCCATGTCTTGCCAGCACCCTGTAATTCTATTCCATGACTAGAATTGAGCCACTGAGAACTGAACATTCCCTACTGTTGCGACATCATTTTTCCTATCCTGGTGTGAATCACCAACTCTTTTGTCACATTGGCATCTGTTTCTGCAAAGCACAAGCAGTAATACTTTTCATCAGTAGAAGCATTACGATATTTTCTTTAGATATGGAAAACATTTTTAGAGTACCAAGATGATAGGTGTTGTGTACTGCATGTGCAGCTCTTTGAGGAATCTAAACTGCCAGGTTGCTGTTAACTTTGAAATTCAAAGCTTACTCCTAGTCACAGACCAAGACACGGGCATGAAATAATGAGAAAGTGAAAATGGCAAGTGAGTGGAAGATTCTTAAATGAAAGTTTGTTGTTTTAGTACCTTTTCCAGCACATGGTAAGGTAACTTCCTATTTTTTATGTTAATAGCTTGGCTTGCTTTCCCACTCTCAGAGGGAATGCTTTAATCTCGACTTTAAGAAGTGCTAGGATTTGTTTTCCATATAGTGTTTACTCTGCAAAAAAATTAGGTGTTCATTTTTTAAGACTTCATAATTTTGCTCTCTTCTGTTTTAGAAACCTTCCAGAATCCCTGAGGATGACATCAGGTTAAGAAAACACAGAGATCAAAACTGTGCCAATTTCTTGGAGCCAGCTACTGTGCTTGCTACAAAGGAAGAGAAAATGGAAATTGAAGTTCCAGTTTCTGAACATAAAAGCATCACCACAGTGGCTTCACCACGTCCTGTAGACAATCCAACCCACTTCTTTTCCTCTGCTTCCAGCCAAAATGGACTTAGGGACAGGCATGAATCTCTGGACAGTGAAGTTGCTAAAGAGATCAGATACCTAGATGAAGTGCTGGAGGCAAATTGTTGCGATTCTGCTGCAGATAGTACATTTAATGGGACATCCTCCCCTGAACCAAGTGCAGTCTCCATTATGCATAGTTCAGGAGCATCTGCTTATGTCAATAAAGAGTCAGTATCCAGTGAAAGGGAAGAAAATATAGCAGATGAGCAGGCATGCTTGGAGGTTGAGCCATGTGAAGCTAATATAACAGATGAGAACCTGAAATCTAATGGCCATTCTTTGGGTGTACTGAAAGAAGACGCTAGGGAAAATCTGAAGGCGCCAGGAAGTCCCACTTCTGCAAACAGTTCTAGAAGATTCTCTAAGGATGGAGAAACAACTCTTACAACCCTTAAGAAAGAGGCAAAGTTTGAACTGCGAGCCTTCCATGAAGACAAAAGGCCCTCAAAGCTCTTTGAAGATGAGGAGGAAAAGGAAAAATACAGAGTGCGCAAAGTGAGACCGTCGGAAGAAATGATGGAACTTGAAAAAGAAAGAAGGGAACTCATTAAAAGCCAGGCTGTCAAGAAAAACCCCAATATTGCTGCCAAATTGTGGAACCCTCCTCAGGAGAAGCCCCTGGAGGATCAACTGGATGAAGAGCATCTGGAGTCTCACAAGAAGTATAAGGAGCGCAAGGAGAGGCAGCAGCAGCAGCAAGGTGTAACAGCAACATCCCCCAAACAGGTCAGCTGCTCCTTTGTATCCCCAGAGCCAGTCAATATCAATAAAGAAGATATTGTCACAGAGCAAATTGACTTCTCAGCTGCCAGGAAGCAGTTCCAGCTGATGGAGCATTCAGGTCCGTCTCAGGGTCAGGCCCCGCCAAGGCGGTCAGAAGCACCCAAAATGTTCTCCATCAAACCCTTCTACAAAAGCCTCAATTCTCCGTATGTGGACAGGCCGGCATCCTCTGTGACAAGACCAGTTTCAGTGTGTTGGCAAACTGGACAGCTTGAGGGTAACAATACCACAGTTGTCAAACCACAGAAAGTCTCCTGTAGCTCAGAAGATGGCAAAAGCGCTCAGACTACCACAAGTGACACAGCAAGAGAGTTACCTTGCAGTGGTAGCCCCAGAGCTGGACCAACCTCAAAACTCTGGGCAGAGGATGGAGAATTCATGAGTGCAAAGGCAGTCTTCACAATGGTGAAAGATGATGGACAGGGATCACTTCTAGATCACTTCCCAAAGTCAGGCAGTGCCTCTTCGCCTCCAGAGGAGCTTGACTCTGGTTTGGATGACTTGTCTGTTAGGTCTCAGGACACCACTGTCTTGGAGACCCTTTCCAATGATTTTAGCATGGATAACATAAGTGACAGCGGTGCCTCCAATGAGACCATGAGCACCCTGCAGGAAAGTTCTCTAGCGGATTTCTCTCTGCCGCAGACCCCGCAGACTGAAACTCCGGCAGAGTGCAGGGCTGAAGGCATCTCTTGCAGTGACCCAGGCTGTGATTCATCCTCCTCTGCCTTGGCACAGTCCATGCTGATGGACGACCAGCTGGAGTACCATGCTGGCCTGCTGGTTCAAAACGCCATTCAACAAGCCATAGCTGAGCAGGTGGATCAAGGAAACCCAAAGGACAAAGAAATCCCAGCAGAGAAAGAGGTCTCAGCCAAAAAGCAGCCAGCTGGCACCAGGCCAGCTCCAGCCTCCAAGGAGCATCAGAACCCAATGTTTGAGCCACCCCAGGTGTCTTCACCAGTTCAAGAAAAAAGGGACACCATATCAAAGACTTCAAAAGAGGAAGACTCAGTACTCAGGGAAGGGAAGAGTTTTCAGGAGTCATCCACGTACTCAGCCAGCCAGCCATTCCTCATGGAGGAAAACAGGCATGAAGTCAGCTATTTCAGCAAGTACTCAGAGGCAGCAGAGCTTCGGAGCACCGCCTCCATCCTGGCCACACAGGAGCCTGAAGTGACTGTGGGCCCTTTCAAGTTACGGTCAAGGAAGCAGCGGACTTTGTCAATGATAGAAGAAGAGATCAGAGCTGCCCAGGAACGAGAAGAGGAGCTGAAAAGGCAGCGGCAGGGTCTGCAAATGGCAACGAGCCCTGTTACAAAGAGTGTACCACCTATGCCCACCAGAACCGTGTCTTACAAAACTGCACCAGGTAAGAGGCCAAAGTATCAGAGCCCAAGTGAAATGGGATTGAAGGATCAGGTATGGTGTTCATTTCCATGTCATTTTTTTAATGAAAACATTGTTTTGGAGGGGGGTGGGAGGACAGATGACTTCATCTGCCTGGAAAAACTGCATGGGATAGCTTAATTTTTTGGCTGTGAGCACATCTGCAGAAGGTTCTGGTTTTTCACAAAGACAGCACAGAGGTGCTGATCATCTTTACTCAACCCCATTCAGTGTTCACCCACTGCCACATTGTAGCGTGACATGTCCATTGCAGTGCTGCTCAGACCACCCACTGAAATTTAGGATCATCTCAAGGAAGCACAGCAGCAGTTTTTACAGCTGCATAGCTATTTGAAACACAAACATTCAAGGCCTTCCTTAATAGGCTTCCTATTCTCTTGCATGTAATTAGGGAAGTGCAAAAGTAGTGGAGAAGTGCAGGTTTTGGGATATGAATTAGATTTATTTTTCTGTGCATTTTGTTTTCTGTTTTGAGGTCTTGGTCTTAATGAGCTTTCTCTTGTAAAATGATATCCAGAGCTATGAGTTGCCATGTATTTTAGCTGGTGTTATTTACTACTGAATTAAACAGGCATCGCAAACAAAATGTTCAATAGGTTCAGTGGAAGTCCTCTTGACCAATCAGTTTCTGGGTTCTTTTGCTGACATTCACAGCAGTTACAGAATATCTCTCTATCCCATTCCCCTTCTCAATAAATAATGTCAAGCACTAATACCTTCTAAATATAACATGGAAAAAAATACATATTAAAAGACCCTAAAAACACACACTAGCCTTATTTCTGTGTAGTGATTTTCATTAAGCATATACCTGCATATACTTTGCAAGTGCCTATAAGGCTTTTTAACAATGGTCATTGTGAAAAAGTACTCATAATACCAAGAGTACTTAAATGCTGTCGTTATTTTCACTGGTGTAGATACAAGCCAGTGGTAGTCATTTTCTTTTGAAAGTCATTGTAAGTTTGAATAAGATGTAGATTTAACCCATTACTCAATATGGTTATGAATTTGGAGTATTATGTAGGACATAAATAGTGAATACTTAGTTTCATTTCTTCTGCAAAGAGGATGATCTCAATGTGGATTTTTTGAAAAAAAGGTAGCAAATACCAGTCTTTTCTCTGAAGTGGTGTTGTTATAACTCCTCCAGCACAGCATTTTTCATAAGGATCTTCTTTAATCGGAGGTGTTCTGAGAAATGTCTGACAAGATGTGAATACAGGGCACCACAGACATCAGTTAGGATGACTTGTTTCATAAAGGTGTGCTTATGACTGTGTTCAAAAACAGCATCATCTGTAGCTGAAAGTGCTCAAAATGGGGCAGATAATGATTGTATTTTACTCAGAATTGTATTTACTCAAGTGATGTTGGATGGGCTGCTGACATTAATGCTTGTTTTAACAGAGCTTCTGGGAAAACAGCGTACTTCTGCTTTCTCTACACAAAAGGCATTTACTTTGTGTCTGTAAAAATGCTTGTCATAAATTACATTCTAGAGAAAATTATAAACTTCTGTTTATAATGAATCACTCCAGACAGTTTCCTTTAATTGTCCAACTGCCATGTGTTTCAGGAAGAGAATTGGGATCTTTTAGACAATGACTAAAGTTACTGCAATTTGCAGCCAGTGACAAGGCAAGGAAATATTTCTAGGAAAAGATGAATGTGGCAGTATTTAAGGATATCATTGATCAAAAAAAAACCTTTTAAGAACATTGACAACATTCTTCTTAGTTCTTCTACTTCTGGTGCTGTCTGAACAGCAGATGTGCTCAGATCTCAGCTCTCAGCAGCCCTGCAGGACGTCAGCTCAGCACCCTTAGCCTTGGAAAGTGTGTAAACATCAGTTCGTCTCTTCCTTGCTGTCCCCTTAGCCAGCTGTATTGCTGCTAACACCTGCAGGCATCCTTAGAAATAGGATGAAGGAACACCACGTAATCCCATGCAAGATTGCAGCAACTTCCCTTTTAATAGTTACAGGATCTTTTCAGTATTTTCGAAAAAAGGTGACATACAGAGCAGAAAGGTGGGCCCCCTTCTGTTGGGCCCAGTAAGGAATACTGGTACTGTAGTATATATATCTAGTGTATATATATCTAGTTTCACAAAGAAAAGTAATTCTACTACTGATGATAATCAAAATAATAATAATGATAATAAAGAATAACTGAGGTATTTCTGTCAGCAAATTGCCTTTTCCAAAGAAAGAATTGGCACTAACATCAGGTTACCTCAGGAGAAAGTGATTAAGGAGTCAAGTATAAATTTGAAAAATCTGTTTCTGATCCTTAAGTATGGAAGTGCATACTCACTCTTTAGAGAAGGCATAATAATAAACTTAATTAGCAATGGCCTAACAGTCAGGCTGTTTTTATGTGGTGGTCTGGGCAGAATGGCTTTACTAGGATGCCTGGTGTTCCCTGATTATTTATTAGTGCTGCTCCCCTCCACTGCTTTGAACCGGTGGATACTTGAGTAGGTAACAGAAAGACAAACCTTGGAAAGGGACTGCAGTGAACTGCACTGTAATTTAACTGAAGTGTGGCAGATTAACACAGTTTATATAGGTGTATGTGTGCAGTAACTGCTAATTACTTAAGATAGCAGGACAGGCTGGCTTTACTCACCCTGATATGCAACTTTCATAATAAAACTGATGGTAACACTCAATTTGTCTGCCAGTCACCCAGGACAATGCAAAGGGTCTCTTAGAAATAAACTTCTGTACTGCTAACAATTGTCCTTTAAAATTGTTTATTGATGCTTTGAAGCAACCTTTTAATCCATCTCAGATCACTGAATTGAGACACAGAGTAATTTCATGGAATGTGTACACTGGAGAAGACCTGCTCTAGGGCACTTCTGGGAAAGTGAAGATGAACAGCCTTTGAATTTTTCCAAAAAGAGTTGAGTTTCTTGCATGAGGAAGCTCAAGACAGTCCAAAAAAGTGCCAGAATATTGCTGCAAGGATGGTCACCATGGATCCTAAAATACTTGTGGAGCCCTACTTAAATCTGAACGTTTCCTGTGTTTTGCTGCAGCTCCTGCTGCACTTGGCATGGTGTGAGCAGCTGCACAGCAAGACGATGGTTTCCTCCAACAGCATGCAGGTGATACTCTCTCCTGGGCAGAGCATTTGGGGCATATTTGAGTGGGATGATGAGAGTGTGACATGAGGAATCCAGTATAAGCATGGTGATGTAATTCCCATGGTTTTTGTTACTCCTTTTATTAGAAGTAACTTTGACTATGAAGGACTTGTATATAATTTCCTATGTTGCCTGGCTCTGAGTAATCCTGGTCCCCAAAAGGACGTGTGAAAATCACTACTGGAGAGGTCTTGGTTCAGTGAAGGCTTTTCATCTGGAACCAAACCCAATGACAATGTCTGCTGTCTCATGATGAGGCATGGAGGGTGCCTAGCAGAAGAAGCCATGCCTGAGAGATACTTTGGGAAGCTGCCACATCTGTCGTCTTGGTGCTTGTCACTAAAGTGTTGCCAGGTGAGGCACAAGGAACATTGTGTTCATGTTCAGGCACTCAAACACTTTCACAACATCAAGCACAACTGCCCACTGTGCCCATCTTCTATTGCACTCAGCTGATGAGCTAAATGAAGAATTTCAGTGGGTAGTGTAAGCTTAGTAGGGAAGTTGCAGCTTAAAGATGCAAGTAGTCAGATACCTCTAAACTCTAGGTAACTGTGAGGGGTATGTGTGTGCTGTCCTTTTCTTTCTTCTCTCTGCTTTCTTACCCTAAGTGGCAGCTGTGGAGCTCAAGCTTCTGTCAGAAAAACCGCTTCAGCCTCAAAACCATTTTCCACTTCAATTTTTCTCCAATAAAGACCTGTGTTTAGGAAGCTTCTCAGGTTCAGTTATAGCCTGAAGATATTTTTTGTGTGGTGGTAAGAGAAGCAGAAACTTTGAGGCAAGATATTTTGTGGTCATTGCAAAATTTTTAATGCCTTTTCATGTACATTTTATGCATGTACAGAGTAAGGATCAGATATAATACATATGCATGAACTCCCTTTTAAATCAGAATTTTGAGAAAACCTAGAGCAGAAAAGTTTATGGAAGATGCTGTTGCCTTTTCCCCTTTATAGGCACTGGTATGAAAAAAAGAAAGTTAATAATTTTCTCCAAAGATTCCTCTGGAGTGCTTATCAGTCATCCTTAGAAAGTTTCCAGGGGTGCCTTAACAACATACTAACCTGGCTCATTTGCCCTTTGCTTTCTTACTCCCTCCCTAGTGGAGGGTGTCTATGAAGTCAGAGAATTTTTGAGAGATTCTTTATTACTGTTTGCTTGTTTGTGATTTTGCATATTTGCATTGCTCACCTGGTGCTCAAGAAGAGCAAAGAAGCCCGCATTTCACCTGGAGTGGTAATAAGGCTCTGTATTACTAGAGGGATCTTTTTTTTATGTACTTCAGCAATCCCCTGACTCCAGCACAGACTGGTTTCCTAAAACAATCTGTCCTGCTGAAAAGTCTTATTTTGAAAATTTTTCTCTGCTATGCAGATGTCTTAAAAAAATTTTAACAGCATCTCTAAGTGAAAAGTAAATGTGTATATGTAATTTGGGATGCTATAGCCTTCATATAAATACACATATGTGTAATATCTATATATATAGTATACATATTTTATATATTTATATCTAGATAGATAGATGCATATGTATATATATACATTCAATACAAAACTTGGAGTCAATTATTTTGAAGATCTTTTCCAACATTAATGTTGGAATTTTGGTTCTGTAATTATGAAAATTGATGGGCCCTGCATCCAGGGCAAATAGTCCTGCTTGAAGATATCCCCTTTCTTAAATGGAAATCCCCAAAACCTGCATTGTTTTCCAGGCGAAGGGGAGTGGAAGGATCTCTTATCAGCCATTAGGCTTGTCTGTAAATTTGAGCATCCTGTGGTGTGTCTGTATTCCTGGAGAAGGTACAAGTTGGGCAGACATCTGAGAAGCCTCATTCTTCCTTCATTACATACATCCACCCAAGGCAATTACTAGAGTAAGAACAAAATAATACAGCAAGATATCTGACCCTTAATCAGGCCTTTCATTTTCACCACACTTTTTTACCCACTGGGCCTAATTGGCAGGGTGACAGTAGTTTCAAACCTCTCCTGCTGATCAGTCTAAGCTGTCACACATGGGTGCAGCTGGGCAGCTCAGGACCCACTTCTGGCCTCTACTTTGGTAGCATTACTCCTGTTTGTCTGTGGAGCAAGTCCTGACACAACCTAGAGAAGAACCTGGGCCCACAGAAATTCCGGTCTCTGGTAGGGTGATATAAAGAAGATTGGATTCCCAGCCTTATCACCACAGTGCCCAGGTTAAATTAAGCCTGTAATGAAAAACTAGTCATGCTGGGTTTTTCAACGCTGATCAGAAATGAAACAAGTCTGGCAAGGGGAGTTCTTGTAAAAATACCTCTGCAGTGTTGGCTCACTTCTTTCAAGAATAAATCCTGTTGATTCTTACAGATTACAAGGCTGCTCTCTAGTGGCTGCAACTGTCATGTTTTCTTTGTTTTTTTGAAGGACTAGCTAGGGTTTTCATTTGATTCAGTAACAAGTTTCCTGAAAATCAGCATGATCCTTCTGATTATTTTACTTATTTTTAAGGGGTTTACTTATTTTTAAGGGGTTTTCTCTTTTTGTGGGATTTTTTTTTTGCATTCATTGAAGTGTCTTATTTCAAAGAGTTGATGGTGGTCCCATGGAAAAGGAAATGTGATTTTGGTTCAGCATTACTTTCTCCTGTCACAGCTGAGAACCTCTATAAATCATTCCCATGACCTGCCAGTGTTGTCCTTTTCTTCCCAGCTGGACATGGTGGGTAGTTCACCCCAAGTCAGTGCCTGGTGATGAGAAAGGCAAGCTGTCCTCAAGGAAGCATGGGTTATCCATCTGTGAGCTCTCCTGCAGCTTACAGCAGCAGTCTCTTGTTCTGGTGTGCCTTTCACCTGCCTTTGGGGTCACTGCTCAAAACAGTGGTCTTTCATGGGGTAAAATAGGCTCAGCCAGACAGAAAAATGATTTCTCACTCTCTTTCCTTCAACCAGGAGGAAACTCAAAGGCCCTATCTGAACCAAGAGTTTATAGGACAGGAGAACAGGAGCATTCTGTGCAACCTGCAGGAAACGGCTGCAGGAAAGAGCAGCACTGGGTTCCAAAGTCTTTCTTGCTTACAAAGCAGATAAAAAACACTGGAAAAAGAGAAGACAGCTGTGTTTAACAAGATGCCTTCTTTGGATGTCTCGTGCATGATCTCTGTGTGTTGCATTGGCTAAGCAAGAAAAAAATCATCTTGTGGGTTTCCATAATCTTACAAACATTTCCAAATTGCAGAAATGTATCCTGTAGGAGAAAACAGGGGTATTTCAAGCAGGTACTTTGGTAAACTGTGGTTTTGTAAAAATATTTTGTGGTGTTTTGGTGTAGTGGATTACAGGAAGAGGGAGAGATTTTTTTTAAGTCCGTGGCCATCCTGATTTGACAGATTGTTTCATAGGCTTCATTCCAAACTGTTTCTTCATTCAAAACCTGCTGAAAATGCTTCTCCAGCTGTCATCTTTGGTAAACTATTTGTGAGTTCTCAGCTTAGAAAGGATCATTCTTTTTCATGTCATTGCAGGGAAGATAGAGAAGATCAAGCCTCCTCCATCCCCCACCACAGAAGGCCCTGCCTCACAGTTGGACCCTCCACCTGAGGAGTCTGCAGGAGCCCAGCGACCCAAGAACCTGATGCAGACACTCATGGAGGATTATGAAACACACAAAACCAAGAGACGAGAAAGGATGGATGACAGTGCGGTAAGTGCTGTTCTCCCTTTTTCCTCTGTGATAAAGACCATGACTTGCAAGAACCAACAGACACTGGAAAAGATTATTTTATCAGAACCTACTCAGATCACCTTGCAAGTGGGTAAGGATTTTAACACATTTTAAGGGGCAGGTGTTCAAAATGGAAGGATGCAGGCCAGTGAAAAAGAAGAGTGTGTCACTGCAGATATTAAAGACAGCTCATATTATATTTCATTTTAGTTAATTATGTTAATTAATAATAAGAGCATTATGGGTAGCTGCCCTCTAATTGGCAGATTATGTTAATTCACGTCACCAAGACTCTCCAATGGGTTATTTCAGTAACACTCTGAAATTTGTGGATCAAACATGTATTCACACTTGTGTTTGCAGACTGTCCCAAAGTCCAATCCAAGTGTGCTCAGTCTTCACTGTAAGTTGATAACTTCCCCAAAAACCACATGTTGTGGAAATATACTGAGAATGTCTCAGAAGTTGACCTGGATCCTTCAACAGCCAGTATGTTGTTGCTGGATTTGTTGTCTTTCTTCCACACAAGCAGTAATAGAATTCATCTGATATTAGAGACACTAATAAGAAGGGCTACAGATTTTGTGACTGGAAGTAGCAAAATTCAGGAAAATCTCTTTTTCCTGAGAGCATGAGTTGTTTCTTGTTCAGAATCATTATTACTGTGCAATGAGTGCAGAAGATAGTAAGATACAAATGCAGTGTGAAACTCCTTCAATGGAGACAGTGTTTACTGAAGCCACAAAAGTCCTCCAGACATTTCCCGAAGATGTCTGAACAGTGACCCTACTGCTAAGGACACTCCAGTAAACTGCTTTCTAGCAATGTTCATTAAAGGCAGGTTCTCATTAGGGGTATAGGTATAAGTGCAGGTTTGTAACACAAATGCTGCACTAATCTGGCAGTTTTTAATCACTTCTGAATATTGCACAGTAACAAAAGGTAGTAAAAACCAAAGGAATAGACTGTGGAGGGACTAAGGACTCTTGCACTTTTGTTGGCTAACTAAAAATGCAGGTAGATTCGTTTCCAGTGCACACCAGAAACTTTCTGGTCCCTTATTTTCCCGAGGCCACTGAGAAACAAGGTTCCATTGTCCTTCAGACTTCTACAGCAGATAGGAAACCAGCTTGTGCACAGGAGCATGTCTCATTCTGGCAGTGGCATCTTGGGGCTGCATCTTAGGAAGGAGCTGTTCTTTGGTTTCCTCTCCCTCCCCAAAGCACCCAGTGAAATGGGGTGACCCCCTCTGCTCTGGTGAGTGCGGTTCTCTTGCATCTCCCCAGAACATCTCTCCCTGAAGGTGCTCAGAGGCTTTAAGGGCAACTCTCATGACCTTTGCAGAAGCTGAGAGGAACATCAAAAAAAGTTGGGTATAAAATGCCCACTGTGCAACCAACACTGGAGTCCTACACCAAGACCATCAGCCTGATGGCTGGAAACTTAAGAGCAGCTGCTCTGCTATTGGGGTGGCAACCAGTTTATACTCACCCTGTGCTTTTCCTCTATCCCTGTGTAGAGTGAAGGTGATCTGCCCAGCCCATGAAGTGGTGGCTTTTAGTTGAAATCATAGGTCCTGCTCATTTACCTGAGCACAGTTCCTCAAGTGCTTGCAGAGCTGCACACATGCTCCCTGGAAGGCAGACTGGCCACAGTTGCCTGGTCTCTGCTACAATTTGAAATGATGGCCTGACCAGAGTGCTGGGCAGTGTCTGAGGTGTGCTCTGGGTGCCATCTCAGCTCTGTGCTGCTGCTAAAGCTGGCCAGGAACTGACTGCCCAAAGATGCCCTGCCAGAGCATTAGTGCCACTCAGACAATCCATGGGATAGATCCCTTTCTGTTATGGATTTTCAAGCCTTCAGTGAATTTGCAAAGTCCCAGTGCACACCAAAGTCCCACAGTGTTGAGGTTTGTTGTTATTCTCCTCTTCTGTAAAACCCATAAAACCAAACGATGTTTTTGCTGCTGTCCACCCAAAATCCTATTAGAGGTCTATGTCCTGCAGAGGCCAGGGAAAACTTCCTGATATCAGCAGGAGTGTTTTGTTTCTTTTCCCTGGCTTTTTCCACTCTCCTTTGGTAAACAACTCTGCCATTGGCAAGGGAAGGACAATTTTAATAAGATGTGCTGCACTTGTACCCACTGTCAGTTTGAGTGAATATTTTACAGTCCAGGCTAAGTAACTATTATTTAAAAAACAAATAGCTTTCATTAGTCAGAAGAGAACATTTGAACAGTGTTCTCAGGAAAAAGGATTTCTGTAACTAAGGAAACAAAGTAGCAAATCAATGCACTATTTTTAAAAATACATTAAATACAGTGGGAGAAGGAGCATAACTAACAACCAGACAGGCAGCTGCTACTTGGAGCATTATGTCCTGAGGGCTGAATGTGGCTCAGCATTGTTCTTTGTGAGTGAGGAGAACCAGAGACGTCCTCAAGTACTGGGAGCAGTGAGGGTACATGGCACAGCAGCCATGGTCTCCTGGATGGAGAGATTTGTTGAAAGGTTTCATGTCCACAGGAGCTTCCTCTCATGCTGAGCACACCAGCAGTACTGATGCATAGAGATCCACTTTTGCCCTGCATAAGACACAACCAAAGCCAGGAGGGTGGTTTCAGTAGGACATTTACCCTCTAATCTCTCCTTCAGGTATCACCACCTTCTGTTTCATGTCTGGCTTCAGTGACTTTAGTGTCTACAACGTGGCCTCTCTGGTCAAGGCTTGTGGGTTATGCCTTTCAGAAAGAGAGGGCAAGTCAAGTGCATCTTGGAAGAACCTTGCTGCTCGGGAAAGGGGGTAGTTTCTTCCAGAGGATGTGTTGCAGCACAGGTTTCAGCAGATGAGTGAAAGAGAAAAAGCAGCAGCAAGGAAATGGGTCAAGCACGGTGGTAAACAAGACTGAGACTGGCCAAGCAACGTCATTAAAATCACACCAAACTGGCTAATATTTCCTTTTTATTTTTTATGACTCTAAGTTGCTTGAAATTTTATTCTCTGGAATGTGCCAGTTCTTGGAATTTCTGTAATTTGTTCTTGTTTCCTAATTGTAACATGCTTGTTCAATTACTAATGCTGGTCTTTTCCCTTTCTACCAGTACACCTGTAAATTACTGTCTAGCAAGGTTACTTCTGAGGTACTTTTCAAGTGCTTGTTTATTTTTGCTTCTTCTTGCATGGAGATTCCAAGTGCATGTTGCTACAGTTGGCATTTTCATAGTGTGTGCCAGTACCATTTCATATTAAATATGTGTATGTGTGATGTTCCCTTATATTTCTCATCAGCAAATATTTCTGTGGCTGGTTTTCTAACCCTTGGATTCTAGTTACAATTTTTGCCATGGGAGGGTCTGTAATTAAAGGGATGGGAGCTGTTGCCAGGGACTGGAGCATTCCTGAGGTGAGAAATGAGAACTTCCCCTTAATCCCTCTTACCATTTAGCTGACAAAGCTAGGATCCAAGCATCTTCAGATGCTGCATGAAATTTCTGTGGCTTTCCTTTGTCTCCAATTACAATATATTTAATACGATCAAAATCTCTAGAATTTTGAAAAAAAATTCTGCACACCATCCTTTCATCTGTGGAGAGTCAGATCCCAAGTGCATGACCTCAGTCTGTTCCATTATGTGAACTTTTCCTTATCCCTGTCTGTTGTGATGTGATGACTGATCATAGTCCCACTTAGCATCAGTGTTTGTCTCAGGATGGAATATACCCAAATCTGCCAAATAAAATACCAAACTTGGTATTTTAGCAAAGTAGTAATTGGCAGAGTCCTTATCCCCAGAAAACTGGATTTTGCCAAAGGCAGTAATCTTAAGAGCAAGTAGTGGATACTAACCACTTTCTCAGTGTTTGTTAAGAATAAGGTGCTCAGTAATGTGTATATTTCAAATACCTGTAATTTCTCTGCAGATTGTGGTAATGACTGATACTCATTTGTCCAACATCAGCATTTTTTTTCCTATTCCATAATATATATGACCATATCAGCTACCTCAAAATAAGTACATGAACATTTTGTGACCTGGAGAGTAAAGCCAAGACAAGTCTATGTCATTCCTATTCATTAAATAATTTTGAGTGGTTTTTATCACACTGATACAAGACAGTGATTGATCTTTGTGTATCTATAGATAGTTAAATCAGTATCAGAAGAGTGTGCTTTTAGAGTCCTGGTTTTAAACGCATATTGTGCCTTTTCTCCTTCATAGTATCTTCACAATAATCTAAGTCAAGATTTATAAACAGCAAGCAATAGAATGTTTAATGCTGCATGAGAGGCAAAGGTTCACATGTCATTTTTAAAAGCCCAGGCTAGTCTTCTGTTGGGAAGAGTTTTGTGTCCACCTTGTGTAACAGTAATGATACAAAGAGAAAGGAGCTGGAAAGGAATGTGTATGAATGGGACAGGGGCTAGAAATAAAAAAGACTGTAGGACACAGCAATTCCTCATGCAGGTGAAAGGATGTTCTCTGGCTGTTCCCCAGCATCCACCTCAAACTGAAGAAACCATGTGGTTTTCACTGGAAATCTTCAGCTAAAACCAGATAGGTTGCTTCAGAAGCAACAACAAGACTCAAGGCACTATATGCCCCTACTCACTACTAACCCTACAGCTAACCTGTGTCTCCTGTTCACCAAAACCTTCCAAAATGCACTCTGGTGCAGGCAGGTGGCTCGGTTTTCATCATCGTTGGCAGCACTGTAGCTGTCACAGCTGTGCTTACACTGCCTGGGGAGCAAGGGCTTCCACAGTCATCTGACAGCTCCATTCTGGAAAGCAGAAAACAGCCCCCCAGCAAGGCACAGTCGCTGCTGAAGTTCAGCTACCACGGCAACTGCATCCTGCTCCATTAGGTTGATGTGTTACATCACCCCCAAATTCCTGAAGCTTGTTAACTGAAAGCACATCCCACTGCTGTTTAAAGAGACCTGTGTGCATGTCCCTATATAGGACTTTTTTATCCCCAAAGCCTTCTGCTTTTGGCCTTACAGTTACACATATATTCAAATGTACAGGACATTGTCTTGAGTTTCCTTAATACAAATCATGCTGTAGCAGATAACTGCAGTAAGGTGACATTTATGCAACATTAAAGGCTAGTGCTGAAAATTTTTGTGTTACAAAAGATATGAACGAACTAGATTTGATGGCATCGGGCACACAGTTCATATGTTAATACTGTGAAGCAGCAATTTAATACTGCCACTGTCTTTTTTCAAGTAAACCCATTTTAATCTCAGATACCCAGCTCCTCACTGTGTTTACTAGCAGTCTGGGTATTCAGTAAACAGCATTAAAGAGGTACAGTAAGGAAAATACCTTCATGCTGGAGAAATAGATGTTCTCTCAGTAGTTCCAATTTATTTATAGCATTTAGTTTATCATTCCTGAGCAGCAATGCTCACATCAGCAGGAGCAGGCAGCCTGTTCTCTGCATTTGTGTTTCCATCTCTTTATGCACGCTGCTCCAAGAATGTGTTTTCTGAAGCAACTTTACCACGTAGTACTCACAGATTTTAGGCATGCAGACCTTTGCATTTTCTGTTTTCTTTTTTACTTTTAGTTCTTCCAGATTCAGATGGGAAAAATCAGTTAAATATTAAGCCTCAGAAAAACAGTTTCATTTCCACATCCATTTTGCCACTACTGTTCAACAAAAATTATCTTCTGCTACATAGCAGTCCTTTTTCTGACTACTCAAAAAACACCACTACTTAGAAGTTTTGATAAATATTATTTAGGCTAAAGCATATATATACATATATATTTTTTTCTATTGTTGTCAGTAAGAGAGCAGTTATTAAAGCTGTAAGCTGCGTAGTGGATTTGTTAAATCTGATGGAGGGAAACTCAAGATTATGTCCTGTACATTTGAATAGGATAGTCTCCATCTCTAGGATGGATAGAAAAATTATTCATACACCTAACAGTGGCAGCTGTTTCAAATTTTTTTTTCCCAAAATCCTCAAAAAATAAATTAAATCCTCAAGGAACGATCGCTCCAATATTATTAGCTAGATCTCAAGCTGCAACCTCAAGATCTAGGAAGAAATTTTCTGTGGAGAGGTGAAGAGCATTTCTTACAGCCCTTCATATCTTTTGCCTTTCTCTCACACCTACTTTTGCTCTCCAGGTTCTTCCTCTTCAAGTATAGCTGGTATTCAAATCACCTCTGCCAAATAAGACATTTTATGTAACATTGCTTTCGCTGATGCAGCCTTTTCATTAGGACAGAGTTCACAGGCTAAAGAAAGCCTAAGCTTAAGTGTAGTGTCTGTTTCATGATCTTCCTGCACCCACTCAGCTGATGCAGGGCATTATCAAGGAGGGCGCTTGTGAAGCACTGAGATAGCATTTTTACTTGCTGAGGAAGGACTGGGGATTCTGCACTCACTGTGGGTCCAGAGTCAGCCTTGATAGCAGCCAAATGTATTTTAAAATGGAGATAGTTGGCTACTTTTAGGCAAGAAGCTTCCTGGGTCATGAATTCAGTGTTCCATTGAGGAGTCCCAATTCCCCACTCAGTCATTCCAGTTGCATGCTATAATTATGCCACTGTTTCCTCTAGCAGGTCTAAAACTGTCACAGCCTTGTAAAAGCAAGGGTTGTTTTAGGTCAGACACTCTTTTCAGTGGATTAGAAGAATAATTCTGGAATAACTATTCAGTTGGGATCTTTAGTGCAGTACCATTTCCTGCTGTACCATTTAGTGTTAATACTGAACCAGACTTGCTTTCCTGCAAGGTCCAAGACTATGTTCAATGCCCTCGTGGTAGTTCTGGTATGAATCTGGATACGGTTTTGCTTTGTAGAAGCAGACAAACTTTGGGGTAGATGTAAGGACTGTGCGTTAATGGAAGAAATGCTATTTCCCGTCTTTTAAGACAAATAAAAACTGACTGATCCAAACCAGCAATCTTCAAAGTTTGAGTGTCCCAACTGTTGCAGTCAATCACCAGAGACCCTCACAATACTGTGACAACCAGCAAAGAACCAGCTGATTTCAAACTGTTCTAAACTATGTAAAATCCATTTTTTATCTTCAGCTGGCATATTTTTGCAGGCCAAATTCCACAGACCTTATTTAAAAATATAGTGGCAGTTTTAGTTTGAAATTTATTCTGAATGATGGATGGACTGATACCCACTCCCACTTTTGCTCCTCCATTGTTCATTTTGGGGTGTCTTTTCATGGTTCAGGCATTCTGCAGTGGGAGTAACTTCAGTACACAGCTTACAGGCTGATGTCTCAGACCAATTTTTTCCTACTGATATTTTTTTTTAGTTTATTTACTTATTTATTAATTAATAAATTCCTAGGTTTATCAGCACATTTGCCTTCTTCTAGGAAAAACAGAAACTACTCAGCGCTGGTTCCTCCTTTTGGTGGCTGTTCTGCAAAAAGAGAGGGCATGATTTTGGGTAAAATTTCAGAACAAAATCCCTCTAGTGGACCTGCACTAACTTTATAGCCATGGTCAGTGCTGAGAATGAGATGGAACTTTTGTTACAATTTGTCTCTGTTGGCCAGATTTTGTCTTCAGTTCTTTGGCTTGTTCATAGTCATAGTCAAAAGAAACTTAAGAGGGCAAAGAAATACAAATGCTGGCAAAACTCCATCCTGTCTTCAGCTCCTGAATGAAGGTGTAGAGGTTGCAGTTGGCATAAATGCAGTAGTGCATTCTCATTCCCATAAGCAAAGTTATGGTGGCGTGTAATTTCTGCTGGTACTTCAGAGCTGATTTTCTGATACTGCCTGTACAGGAGCTTAGTAACCTGTGTACTCTTCCAACCACAGCTTGTCACAAACTGGAAGAAAAATTTGTGTAGTCTTAAATTATTATTTTCTAATCAAGGCTTAAATCCTCACTGCATGTGATTTTCTTCACAGAAGAATAAAATACCATCATTGTATCTCAAAAGGTCATCTACTCTTCTAGTCAGGGATTGTGCAGAGCAGCTTGAAGGAAGCATTAGGAACAACGGATGGCCAGCATTGCTTCAGTGAAGAGTCATGTATTTGTTGTGGGATTTTTTTTTAACTGATGTAAAAAGCTTCAAAAGTTTGTTTCTTTGGGAGGGATGGTTAAAACACACTGGGAGCAGTTGACATTGCCAGCTCTGTAGTTTCATAATGGAGCTGTTATTCAGTGTTGTTCAGAAAATAACATTGTCATTTGCTTGTGTAAGAAGGCTCCAGACCCTTTTATATCTCACTCAGCTGTGTGGAAAACACCCACAGCCATGCATTATTTGCTGAGGAGTACCTCAGACACATCACAGTAATGCCTTTTGGTGTTGTCATGTTCTCCTTTTGAGTTTCTCAAAACACATGTTAAAACTGTTTCTTACATTTTTAGTTAATTGTTTATGTGAGTGCATATGTACAAATAGATGCAAAACATGTAGATATACCCACCTGTATGATGTGTGTGTGTGAAATATATATAAATGTATGAGGCCCATCTGGTATCAGCATTTGTAGGCCTTTCTTGTGTAAATCTCCTTTGGCATATGAGTGATTTTTCACTCCAGGAGCACTTTTGATCACAGTTCATGGTAGCTACAACCCAGCAACCACAAGAAGGGGCAGGGGCACAGGCTGGGGGCAGGTGCTGCTGAATCCTGCCTGAGAGGGTGATGTGCTGAAATAGGCAGCTGTCTGCTTCCTGGGCTTCATGTGCAGCCTCTGGACAAAGCTGCAGGCTGGTTGCTGGCTCCTGGTACTGAAGGTGTGCAGTTTTAGTTTGAAACTAAATTAAACTTGGCCCTGGGAAGAGGGCCAAGACCCTGGGATGGGGCAGCTGCAGCTGGGCTATTAGAGGTCAGCTGGGGCTCCTCTGGGGAAAATTGGATGCTGCCAGACAACTCCTACCACTTCTGTCCTCTTGTGGTGTGGCTTTGCTCCTGTGTGCCATCCCCCCACTTTCACATCAGCGAGTGCTTCATGGCATGTCTTCCTTTTCTGCACAGGGTGTGGCACTGCAGCCCCACCACAGGGGGGAAGGGCTGGCCTGGCTGGTCCCTGCCCACCTGGCTGGTCTTTGCCTGCCTGGGGGCACAGTGTGGGACGCCCTGGGAGCTGGGACAGCTGAGTGACACCCTGTGCTTTCCTTTTCTCTCCTGACTAGGTCCTTGAGGCAACCAGGGTGAACCGCAGGAAGAGTGCTCTCGCATTGCGCTGGGAAGCTGGCATTTACGCCAACCGCGAGGAGGATGAATAACCACACTGCAGTGTGAAGACAGCAACCAGCATGCCAGAACCAAAAAAAAAAGAGAGAAAGGAAGAAAGAAGAAAAAAAAAAGCAAACACAAAAACCCACCATGAAAGCAACAGCATTTTAGTCAAATATTTATTAAATACACAACAAACTTGATGCACATAGACACAGAAATGATCCAGCTCCTGGCAATCCTAAAACTGCAGGAAAAACACACCTAGAAAACAACCCCTTCTTCTTCCCTCCATCTCCCCTCTGAAATAATGCAGTGGAGAGGGTGCAAGGGATGGGAGCCCTTGGGGGTGGGCACAAGAGGGTGATTGTGCCCACAGACTAGATAGGCTGCAGGCATGTGGCAGGAAGTAATTCACGGAGGAGTGTGGCCAGGCCTCGCCCTTGTACTTCTTGCTGACTGAATTGCCAGCCCTGCTTGCCCCCAGGACCACAGTCCACCCAGCAGCTGCTGTCAGAACCTCCAGCAATTCCTTCGCCTCCCACAGCCGCTGCACAAAGATTGTCGGCGTTAATTCAGTGTACTCTTATCCAGCCACAAAAAACAAAGATATTGCTCTCTGTTCTATTTCTTTGAGGAGACTGAAGGGTTGGGTTTGGGATTG
>VWYI01035974.1:0-20833 GCA_013399455.1 Anthoscopus minutus | reverse complement strand
GCAGTGCAGTCTGTGTCCACTGCTTCCCAAGCTAAAGTCCGAAAGCCTCCGGATGTTTCACACGGCTCAAGACCGAGAGCCAAGGTCTATCCTGTCCCTTCAGCAACAGCAAAGGGTGAAAACAAACACAATACTAAACAAATAGCCTGAGCAGCAGCAGAAAAATAACCAGAATGCCATCTAGACCACATGGTCTGCTGCTAGCTCTGCTTGAGCCCTGATTAATTGGCAGTGTAGCCCACTGCATTGTCAGTGGAGTTTTTAGGAAGGGAGGTTTTGCAGTAAGCACTAAACATAGCAAGCACTGTGAGAGCTCCTGCTCAATTCCAGAAGTGTCAGCTCTGCAGTGAATTGAGAATGGTATGCCACCAGAAGCTGGAAACTACTCAGGCCTTGTTCCAATCTAGAGTGCGGGAGTAGTGGCAAGAAAAATCGCTGAAGGAAGAAAAATGTGCAAAACTACTTTGTCACATTCTCTGTTACTGCAAAGGGCATGGGAAGTATTGCATGGTGGAGGTTTGTGTGGCAGCAGTGACATCTGCAGGGGGCATTGTACTGACCGTGGTGAGAGCTTCCTTTCCAAGGATGGCCCCTGGAAGCTTTATCCTGGGAGCAGCCAGTACGTGGGAGGGATGTGATGAGTGTGATGCCCCAGTCCCAGGGGCCAAGCTCACTGCAATAGCACCCTTGCCACTAATGCAGGAAGCCCTCCTGCAGCCAGCAGAGGATCAGGAAGAGAGCCATGGCACATCTCACAAGCCTCCCATGGGGAGACAGTTGGGATAAGGTTCCAGAAAAAGCTGCTGTGTTTAGCATGCATTACCAGTGCCCTGGTCATGCCCCTTCCTACAAGGTCACACCAGCCCTGCCAGGAAACGACTGCTGGGAGCAACTGCAGGCTCTGTGTTGCCTTGGCAAGCAGCTTGGTGAAGGACTGTGGCTGGGCACATAGAACACTTGGCAAGGGGCGTTACTGCACTGAACTCTTCTTCTGGGGACTGTTGCTGGCTGAGAAGGTGGATGCAGAGCAGGAGGCAGGAACAAGAGTCTGGAAACTGCTCCTCAAAATGGGGAGGATTTCATACTGAGCTGCAGCAGAGAGACCAAGGTGATGCTATCCCCATTGGAGTGTCACTGTGACTCAGTGAGCAAGGATGGTTATGTATAAATGACCTGCACAAGTACTTCCTCTTGCTGAGAAATCTGAACACTTTTGGCCTTATATTAAAATGAGCATCAAGTCCTCAAGCTGCAACTGAAACACAAGATGCCAGGAAAATATTAACAAAAACACATGGATAATAACACAACCTTAGTGAAACAGCACTTCACAGGACTCACACAGAGCTTCCAAAGTGTTGCAGTGTTCAAAAGTGTTGCAGTCATTGGAGGGCAGGAAAGAGGTCTTTGGGAAGCAATATCTCAGTGCAGAAAGGTGGAGTTTCCAGATGTGCAATGGGAGTTGACTTGCTGGACAGCTTTGTAACCCCCACTCTGTGTGGAGATGGCAAGAATTCAGCCTTATTTAATTGGAGTGCAAGAAGGAAGATGCTAAAGTAGGGCACTTGCTCAATCTCTAAGAAGGCTTGTTTGTTTGTAGGAGCATGGGTTTGGGGTACAGCACCAGCCCAAGGAGGATCCAGACTTTCACACCATTACCCTTTCCTGCTCCCTCCCATCTCATTGCCTTCTGCTGTTCTCTTTTGGTTTTTGCATGATGCTGTTGGCACCAACAGCACCTTGGTTTTGAGCACCAAGACTAGGCAGTTTCTATGGACACAGAAGTATCTCATCTTGCCCCACACCAAGCCTCCTCACTGACCACTACTGCGAGGCCCCATCAGCTTCCAGACTCCCTCCCTCCCAGGCTGGTTTCCTCTCCTCAGGTATTTTACTGGATTTACACTTCTTTGCCAAGTCATCCCATTATCCATTCCTTGGAAGATGGATAAAGTGAGAACCAGGAGATAAACCTTAAATGCACTAAACCCAAATGTACTGAAGCACTTAGATACCTATATACCTGTAAGCACCTTGCTCTTTGAGGGCTGCACAGCAGTAAACTTAGCTGGAAGCTCATGGACTGAGATTGTGCCAGCGTACTACAAAATGATATGGATATGTTAGTGGAGCTGACTGGGAAGGGTGTTGGCGGAGAGCCACGTGAAACAAAAATCTTTACTCAGTTGAATTACTCATGCTGAAAGGGCATGATTGCTGCTTTTCTCTAATGCTATGTTGAGGAAAACAACTGCTGAACAGAAGGCAAACTGACCTTGTATGTGGTTCAGAGGGTAGTTTTCAAAGAAAAAGTTAATTTCAAGTTGTGGAACTTGATGTATAAAGAAAGCAAGGATTAGTAATGCAGATCAGAGCAGAGTGGTATAAACAGGGGATAACAGAAAGATAAATATGGGAAAATCTTGCTGGTGGTAATTTTTCATCGAAGGAGCCATTTCAGAAACCAGCTGAAAGCATGATCAGGCAATGTTTCAGCAAGGGTGGAAAGTATATAGCAAAAGCATATTTACCCAAGCTCTCTGGAAACCACAAAAAAACCTTTTGCCAGTTACAGCATAAGTCTCACCTGCTGCCAGGTCTGGACTGTGGTGGTACAGGACAAGATTGGTTGTCCTTCAGCTGTCCTTCTTGGTCCTTCTTGGTCCTTCTTGGTCACTGTTTACTGGGTCAGTCTTCAGCAGAAGGGAGTCAGGAAATAGCTGAATAGTATCATTGTTCATGAGCCTCATCCTTTATTGACATGAGGACTCAGAGTTTATAAATTAAAAGATATGTCAATATAGTCTGTCTAAATTTTGCTGGCTGTTTCCGAAGAATTTATTATAAAGATGCTCAAGCCCTAAAGGATCAAAACTGCATTTCAGTCCCCCAGTGGGCTCTATTTTTACAGTCTTGCTTAATCTCTTTTTCCCTTCCTGTACAGAAATATTAAATCAATGTGGTTTTAAAATATCAGGAGCTCAGTTTATTCTCCAAGCATCTTCCTGCTTTGCCCTAGGCTGCCCCAGTTATGTGTCCTTGCAGAGGGTGCCTTAAAGTTCATGGCCAGACATTACTTGCTAGCTCCTAATAGTTCCCACTGGCATCTTGGAGGTGACCTCCAACATGAAAGTACTGTCACATGTGGCAGTGAGAGGCATGATCCCATATCAGCCACACAAGGTCCTGGCCCTGTGGCAGCAAAACAACTTCATCTACAGCAGAGCAAGGGCAGCATGGTCCTCTGGAGGAAAGCATGCACATGACATGCTCAGCTGTGTCCTGTTGGTCTTCAGCAAACAAGAGTGTCTCAGGTCCTGCAATGACTGGTGCTATTAGTATTTCAGGAGGTGAGTATAGCTGGCAGTCCTCTCTTCAAGACCTTTGCTGGTTCTAAGCTGCTGACCAAGGTACAAAGCCATGCTGAAATGGGTAAAGTGGCTGGGAGGTGTCTCCCCATTGCCCACATGCAGTTAAGGGGCAGCTTTGAAGCCATTGCCCAGAAATGCAGAGGTTATAGTGGAAAGAAGCAGTGCTGCTCTCAACTAGTCATGACCATTTCAGCATCTACACAATGAGGCATAAAAGAAAAGTTTTAGCTCAGCGAAGCCTTGAATATTCCACAGTGCTGGAATGAAGCATTGAGGAAATAGCAAACACCAGTAACAGCTGCTTGCCACACAGTTTAAAATTAACATTTATGTATATATATGTATTTATATTTATCTGTGCTTGTTAGACACTGAAGAAAATGCAGCCTATAAAAAAGTTAGCAGCAGCAATATTGCTGGAAAGCTGCCTGGACGTTCTTGCTTCCCTAGTGCTCTTTACCCCACACTTCTTGTCAACTCCAAAATTTCCTGCAGATACTACAGGATCCTGCAAAGAAAGAAGAAGAGGTGCAGTATTTAAGTCCCTTTCAATATCTTTTTATACATGTACTGAAGCCCTAAGAACACACAAAATCTACCAATCTGTCATTCATTCATTAGCTATCTGGGAGGATGCTAGCTAACATTCTCCAAAGTAGTATGCTCTGTGTATATAAGCTTTCTCCAGAGTCTGGAGCTATCTCCTGGAGCACTTTGATGCAGAGTTGTGAGCCTGGGGAACTCCAGACATATCTTCCCTGTTTTTTGAGCAGAGGTGACACCTCTGCATGGGTTGCAGAGCCTCAACAACCCTTGCTGTTTTCCAGTAAGGTTTCTCCAGCACCTGGGCTACAGCTTGTCCACCCAGGCACAATTTTGCTCTCGTGTCTGAAGATGACACCATTGGTACCATTTTTCATTGGTGCCCTTGAAGCCAAGTGTGTAGGGACATCTCCCACCTAGCCTCCCAGCCAACCTCATGAAGGATGCTGGTGCCCTCCCCTTCTATCTCAGTGACCTCTACAGCCTGCCAGCTCAAAACAAGCTGGGTAATTATCCAGGTATGGTTACTGCCTGCTGTAAACAGGGTTATCCCTATTATTTGCTGTGCCTTGTTGCATAGGTTGTCTGGAAATCCTCGCTGGCACTGGAGTCTGTTTGCAGTGAGAGACACTGAGACAGTGATAGACACTGCCATGCAACCTTGTAGCCAGAACCACCTGTGTATGGGCTCTGCATTCCCCACCGCTGTGCTGAGGGGCCTGTGAGTGGCCCATGGAGGATCAGATGGTGCTCTGTAATCAAGGAGAGCTTGTTATTGAGTTTCCTGTGTTTTTCATTTCTGAGCTGCTCAGGTTGAGTAAACACACCCCGCATGAAGAGCTGCTGTATGGAAAAAAGGGCACTAAGGCTTAGAAATTAAACTGGAGTATGCCACAGCACCTGCAGATTTTGGGTTGTGCATGCCATTTCTTGGCTTTTGCTTTTTCTTTTTAACAAATGGCTGAATGTGTTTGACAGGATGCTCTCATTAAAATAGTGCAGAAAATTAAAAAATCTAAATTACTGAAACCATAGCTGTACCAAATAACTAAAACCAAATTTCTGTACTCAGGAGCCAGCCGAGCAGAGTAAATAGGGTGAGATTGTGAGAAGTGAGTTATTATCTGCCTGCTGTGAATGTCTGGGATATCACTGAGGGCTTACTGCATCTGATGGCTTCGGTGTTAGCTTTACCTGCCTGAAAAACAGATATTTAGCCAGGCAAGCAGCTAGCTTGACATCTGTCAGGTGAAAATGCATGGATCACTAGGCAAGGGTGTCTCCAAAAGATTTAAAGAAATATATAAGTTCCCTCCTCTCCAGAAAAAGCACTATGCATTGCACAAAGCAGAAATGCGGAGCCTCTATGCTTCTAATATATGCGGAGCATTTATGATGCTTCTGATGGTTTCCACATCTTAACCAGGAAAATGGGATGGATCCCTTTTGCCTCCACTGTTCTCCACTGATGTTCTCTGCCAGCTACTCTTCTTACTTCTTGTAGAGTCTCAGGCTTATGGAGAGATATTCATTCCCTCTAATTGTACCTTGCAAGGGCTGACTTATTTAGCAAAGGTCCTATCAGACCAGAAAAATCAGCGTTCCTCTTTCCTTTACTCTCCTCTTCTTCTTTCTTCCCCTCACTTCTAAGGAGATCTGTTCTGTGGGCCAGCTGATCAGGCAGACACCAGCTACTACAAGAAGCTGTTTCTCCTGCTTCCATAGAGAGGATTAATGTTAAGGCATACAATTAGCTGTCAGGACTATTAATTGCCCAGATTCCTCAAGCTAAAGGGAAAAAAGGCAACTCAGCAAAAAGCATCTGTCAGAGGATGGTGTGTTTTTATTTTTAGTAGGGGATATGCCCACAGGAGACTCCGACAAGGTAAGCAGAAAATTCTGAATGGACAAAAATAGAGAAAACCATAAATGGTGGCAAAAGCAAGGGAACATAGGTGTCTGGTGCTGCTTGGTCAGCCAGTGACCACCCTGAAGAAAAACTTGACAGTGTTGCCATTCACAGCCTGTTGCTGCTCTCCTGTATTGTTCTGAAAGTGGTGGTGAAACAATGGAGAGTGCCAGCCTTTTCCAAAGGAGGGTTAGCAGACTTCCCCACCCTTGTAGGGGGTCACCCCTCCCTTCCATGCTTCATGTCAGTGTACCCCATGAGGTCTCTTCATGGAGCAAATCCCCCCTCCAGTGTTTCTGTAGCCTGCACACCACCCTGGACTTTGCTCGTGTGGAGCAGTGGGTGAGGCCTAAGGGATGGCGGAAAAGGCGCCTGTGTGCTCCCACTGCCTGTGGCCTGTGCTGCCTTTTCCTCCCAGGAGAAGCAGAGGAGAGCAGATGTCTCTCCACAGATTATGCCAACATGTTTGATGATGCTGCAGCTCCCAAATGGCAGACTGCTGGTCCAGAGGTCTCTGTGTCTGAGGCCTTCCAGGTGCACCTGTAAGAGCATGGTCCTGTATTTTATTACAGTGATGGTGCACCGACCAGCTGTTGTGACACCGGCACCAGCCCCCTGAGTTCCCAAACAACCTTGACGTTCTGTCTCAGAGCCACAAAACAAGGCTGCTAGATGTCTTTTTACATTGTTCAGACATTAGCTTCCACCATCAGTGGCTCTGGATCCAAAAAGACAACTCCCTTGGACTAGAATTCTGCACCCCTGTGCCCCTGGCTTTCCAGAGAGCTCCCATTCTCCCTCCATCTCCCCCACCCCTGCAAGCAGAACCACATACCTTGTGAGGACAGGGGCTATATATAATTTGATAACAGCCACTGGGGAAGCCAATCTCGCAAACCACAGAATGCTTTGGTCACTTATGATGCAGTATTTTCCTAAAGAAAACCAGCCATCACTAAAACAGCTGCTTCTTCCTAGCATTTTCAACCAGCTCTCCCTCCCTCTGGGGCTGTAGTGAGGCTGCAGCTCCATCCAGGATCAGACCCAGGCACTTTACAGTTCCTAGTCATGTTTCCCCACTTTACCACTGCCACAAAGCCACAGTGGAGAGGATGATCTGCACACATCAAGAAGAAGAAAGAGGAGTTAGAGCTGATTTACCACCTTGGAGGCAAAATGCCTTGCCAGACAGGGATTATAAATCAGAGATCCCATCAGCAGGCTTAGGGGAGAGAGATGAAGAGGGTTTATTGCCTACATTGGATTGAAGTCCTGGATGTCAAAAGGATTTTTTCAGACAAGGAATGCTGAAGACCAAGTTCCAGAATGCTGGCCTAGCCCAAATCCCCCAGCATACTGAAACCCCTACAGCAACTCTGTTCAGAAAGAAGAAGTGATGGAACTGCCATAAATGGTTCATAAAAAAGAAACTGCAATACCACATAGGAATATAAAACATCACCACAAAGAAACATAAAACACCTCTGGTTTGGCCAGGCTGACATATATTGAAGAAACATGTGCTGACCCTGCCTCTAGTGGGCCCCTGGATAAGACCACTCCAGTGAGAAATGCCCTAAAACAGTGCGCTCCTTCTCCAGCAGGCTACACCATTGTATTCTTGTTGTTAAGACAGTCTCTGATTCTATAGGTACGTTTCTCTTGAATGTCAAAGGACACTCTAGGCTCCACTATATGCTGCATGAAACATATTTTAAAGCAGATGCAAATGTCCCTATAAATAGTAGTAATATAAGAACCAGGGTCTCTGAAAATTTACTAGATAATTGTAATTTTGAAGACTATGTGGCATCAAATGAATATGGGATTTGTGAAAATTGTTTTGCAGTAGTAAATATTTTGGAACCTGAGCCAAACTCATACTTTGGGACTTAACTGTTTTGCAATTACTGACATGGAAATATATCCTTCCATGAGATCTAGTTCTAAAAGGTACATTTAATATGAGTGAATACGCAGAATATCCTGGAAAAATAGAAGTAATTCATGAGATCACAAGTAACTTTTAGCACAGTTCATTAGCTATCTAGGCCGGAACAGTGTTGGCTGAATAACCCAAGCAGTGTGTATATACAACAAAGTGTGGAGGAAAAATATCCCTCATGTAGGAGTTGAGCAGATTTGCAGTGTCTCGAGTGCCAGTGACTGTAACACACTTCTGCACTCCAATTTGATTCCTTTGCACCAGACCCTATGTCCCAAACTGAAGTCTGAATGGGAAAAGTAATTTATCTTTCCCTGTAATTCTGGTGGGAAACACAAAGCTCCCTGGGTGAAGTAAAATGTGGAAGTTCCTTTGGCTGCATTTGTTGCTTAACTTGTCACAGGCTGATGTTTTGGGATTTTCAGCAAGGCTGTCTGGAAATATTTCAGGGCTTGCTGAAAAAAAACTGTCACACTTCTCAATAAAAGCTGAAGAAACTAGAGACCTTTATCAGCTAATCTGGGGAAAAGAAATAAGGGAACTGTTGGAATAACATACATAATTTAGATCTGGCTAAGAGTTTTTTAAGAGTCTTTTGGTCTAACAAAAAACCAAAATTCTGTGATGAAGGTGGAATTTTCTAGAGCAAATCATTCTAGCAGACAATTCCACACTCTTTTCCGTGTTAGATGCTGTATCTTTCTTCCTGTAATCGAAATATAAGCCAAAAATTATTGCACAACCAAACAGAGTGAAAAAAAGGAACTCTTGAGCCATGGCATTGAGTTAATGTCACCTGAGTCAACAATGAGTCCAACAGATGGGGGCTTTAACATTGTTTTTTTCAAATTCATCATTAATTTATTTTTTAAAATAATGACTGTAAATCTTCCTAGAACAGATTGTTTTTCTGCCTGTTATGATTCATTAAACCAGTACAGAATGAGATCATTATCTTCTAAGTTAGCATTTTTGAGACTGCCAAATATCCTCCAAGTACTTCCTGCAGCTGGGACTGCAAGAATTGTCCTCGGAGCTGGCAGCCTGCTTGCACCATATCCTGGTTCAAGAGCTTCTTGTGTCTCTGGCTAGCAGCCCTGCCATGCCCACAGGCCCCTGTTGAGTGGGTTGCTTTACCTGCCTCTCAGGCAGCAGCAAAATTGGAAGCTGACTTCAAGCTGCAAGGCTCGAGAGTCTGTGAAAATAAGCACCTACAGAGATGCACAGCCATCTTCCTGAGGAGCTAGGGCTGGAAAACTCTTCTCCAGAGGTAGACTCTCACCCACCTCAGCCTGCAGCTGAGTTAGCTGATTACTGGAACACAGTCACTGGTGCCTTTGGATAAATTGGGGCTTCTCTCCTTTGTTGGAGAAGATAAAATAGAGAAACCTTATAAATATGATTGTTTAGCAAAAGATTCTGAAAATATGAAACCTAATTCCTACACTCCTTCTCTTGCAAATTCCCACATCGTAAAGCCAAAGGATGCAGCAAGCTGAGTAGCAGCCACAGGAGACAGGTTAACATAAATAGACCCTTACCCTTTTAATTTCTTTTTGGTGTAATTTCTTGACTGCATTATTGAAACAACAGTGACATAAGGGGCATGATGCAGCAACAGGGAAAACAGAAGTGGGTAAAAGCAAGAGACAATGACATACTTGTGTAGAAAAAGAAAAATGAGCTGGCAGTAAAGGGGAATTCACAAATTACCTGATAAAAAGGCACATAACTATTCTCTGCCCCCACAACCAGTCTGAGAGTTCTGTGACCCATGAAGGATATCAAAGGGAGGAAAAAACCCACCCAAAAAGTCAACAAACAAAAAACAAATCACCACCTCAAATTACAGCAATTACTTGATCAGGGCATTTTCACTTCCTGCTCTGTGAGAGACAAATTCCCCAGATCATCTGACCTCTGTTGAAACTACACCAGGAAGAGCAGCAGCGGCAGTCAACAAGTGCAGGGCGTTCTCCAGCTGTACAAAAGCCTCCCATGTGTGAGCCAGAGCTCAGAGAGCCCAGGGATGTGCAGGTGTGTGTACACATAGCAAGGGGAGCTGCAAAAATCCTGCCAGCCAGATCATCTCTTGCACAACTCTCTGGTCCTGTGCAGCCCAGCAGACCTTTTGCTTTTCCTTTCACTGCTTGTTTCCAAACATGCCTCCAGAGCAGAGCATCTGAGAAGCTATTTCCTCAAGTACAGTTTCCTCATGTGCTGCTGAAAGAAGCTCTCTCCAAGAAGAGGGGGTGCCTAGCAGCATGGTGGGAATAATGGCAATGAGGACATGGATTGAACCAGTGGTGGCAGGTTCCCAAGTGGCCAGCGCCTTCCACGACACGGCACTGCTGCTGGTCGTGAAGAACTACTACAATCAGACCAACAGCACTGCTCCCTCCCACGTCCTGGAAGATACTCAGCAGAAGGCTGTATCTAATTTTTATATAATCTACAACCTAGTTCTGGGCCTGAGCCCATTGGTGTCAGCCTACGGCTTGTCCAAGCTGGGGGACAGGATACATAGGAAGATCCCCATCTGCTTTCCTCTTGTTGGTTATTTGGGTTCCAAAACTCTCCTGCTCCTCCTGATTCTGCTGGGCTGGCCCGTGGAGGTGATGTATGGGGCTGCTGCCTTCAATGGGCTGACAGGAGGCTTCACCACGCTTTGGGCAGGCATCATGGCTCTGGGATCCCTGGAGTCCTCTGAAAGCAAGAGGTCTCTGCGGCTCATCATTATTGAACTGGTGTACGGCCTCGCTGGCTTTTTGGGAAGCATGGCATCTGGCTACCTCTTTGTTGGCTTCAATGACCGCTATAGAGAAGGCACTGTACTGGTGTGCTGCAGCATTGCTTGTTATGCCTTCTGTCTCCTCTACAGCATTTTTGTCCTCAGAATTCCCAAGCCAGGACCTTCCTGCCCAGCCAAAGCCAAGAGTGCAGATGAGGTGGGTGGTCAGCTACCAGAAGCAGCAGTAGCAGGGAGTTCCCAGTCTTCAGAGGGCAGCATCTCTACTCCAGTGTCACACTCAAAACTCATCATCATCCTGCTGTTTGTGGCAGCAATCCTCTATGACCTTGCTGTGGTTGGTGCAATGAATGTACTCCCACTGTTCTTGCTCAGGGAGCCTTTAAGTTGGAATGCCGTGGAGATTGGCCGCGGCAATGCTGCTGGGTATGTGATCTTCATTACCAGTTTCCTAGGGGTACTCGTGTTCTCCAGATACCTGAGGGATATTACCATGATCATGATTGGAGTAGCATCGTTCAGTGCTGGCATTCTCATCATGGCCTTCGTGCAGTGGACATTTCTGTTCTACATTGGTGAGTTGAACAGCCACTCATATGAGCAAATATACACTGAGAAAGGGGTGTTTCAACATCACTGGAAGAGCTTTTTGCTTTGCTTCATGACAAGTTTGCAAGCAGGGAGTTAGGCAGATCATCACACGGGCAATTTGCAAGAAAGCATTCTTATTATTCCTCTTTCCCCACATCTCCCTTAATATTCTTAAGACTCAGCACTCTACAATATCCTGAGGAGGCAAACACTCCTGCCAAGGATTAGTTTAAGGCCCATTGACTTGTAATTCATCAGCTGGTCACAGATCCTATCTGAGCAGAACAATGTTCTCTGGGGGACTGGGAATTGTTGCTGACTCCCTGTACTAGTAGGACCACATCACTGCAGCAATAGGAACCACTTGCTCCGTCTGAGGTAAGGCTTAAGGCTACAAGAGAAGCAAAATGGCAAAGGTTTCCTATTACATGAACATCTCAAGATGTGATTTATTTTTGTCATATAAATGCACTTACAGCTGATGGGAAGCTTAAAGAAACATTGGAGCTATAAGGTATCACAATAATGTAGTTTATATATCTCACACCGTACATAAATTCCTAAGGGACGGGTAACAATAGATGGGGTAGCATCCCATGATAAAGGAAAGGCAAGTTTACTTTTGGGAGGTAACATATGATGAAAAACAAAATTCAAGAACTGCATTCACTGTGGCGGAGCTATCTCTCAGATCTGTTGCATGGTTTTAAGGTTTTGCTTCTGAAAGTAAGAAAAACACTGGAGATAAATTCCTGAATTTATTTTTCTGTCTCTCCCAATAGGGAATGGGAAATTCAAAATTAAACAAAGCTGTTCTAAAGGGAAATATGATAGGATATTGTATTTGTGTACTAAGCCAAACACTGAGTGAAAATTTTAAGGGATTTTGTTGGTTTATCCAATCAAGCTGGGGAATAAAAGATAAAAAAATAAGTAAAAAACCAAACCAAACCAAACAAACAAAAGAAACAACAACAACAAAAACTTGCTTAATAAGCTGGCTCATCTTCATGCTGAAGACATGATGCTAAGCAGTGTGTAGGATGCTTATTCCCTGCATTGCAGAAACACCTTGGTACACAAGACATGGACCAAATCTTCACTGAGGCTGGTTCTGCTGACAGGAAGGTAATCCCACCTTCCTATAAATTTTCACACTAGAGACAGGCTAGAATACTGCAAGCCAGAAGCACCGAGATGCAAGACAGACATTATTATAAAGGTACTGTTCCTGTCAAGGCTGTGTAGCACAAAGGGCTCTCTCTGCATGTTAAGACTTAAATCATCAAATCATCATGCTCACTACCTCAAAGGAGACATGGATGTCTGGCTGAGAACAAGAGACCGTGTCTAGCTTGGGCAAAGCAACTCTGCTAATGGGAGCAATAGGTGGCTTATCTGCCTTGGATGAAGTAAGGAACCGCCTCTTTTTAGCACTCAAGGGATGTGAAAATGTGAAGCAAGGTGCCTGGCCAAGCTGGAGGCATGTTATCTTCAAAAGCAGTGGTTGTGCTGGGTCACAAAGAGCAGGCACTGGTAATAACTCAAAATTCATTGCATTACAGCACGGGCAGTGATGCTCTTTGCCCTCATCCCCTTACCAACCATCAGGTCCATGTTGTCCAAGCACGTTGAAGGATCATCCTACGGTGAGTATTTTGGTTTACCTACCAACCAAAACCCACTGAAATCCCTTTATTCAGCCTGGAGTACTAAGAGAAAGGTAAATTATTGCTGCAATCTGTGCTTTGTGTAGTAATACCAGAACAGATAATACCACAAACAGGAAGGGAGAAGTAGAGAAACTTGCTGAACAAGATTCTCACATCCAATCTTCTTGTCCTTGGTTGCATCATCATTTATCCACATAATTTTCAGGACATACTTTGAAAGATTACAATCAGTGCATAATTCAAAGGTGGGGAAATAGCTGAGGTTCTGCTCAAAAACACAGTACTGCAGGGAAAACCAAGAAAAGCAGGACATTGAGTTGAAGCACCGTAATACTCACACTATTTATATCTGGCTTCTTCCAGTTTTGGGAGGATGGATTATTTTCATCATTTTTTTCAGTTATGCTCTCTAAACATTTCTTCAGGCATTTGGCGATTTGTTCCTGTCAGGTCTGGTTTAACAACAAAGAATAAGTTTTGCATAAAAATTGTCCTTGGAACAGCAGCTGGATTTCTTTTCCATTGAAATATGTATTAAAAATTACTAAAATGCATTTTACAGCAACTTTTCAAGGCCTACCATTTTTACCCCAATGAGCTAGATTTAGACACAAGACATAGGACTGGCCATTCATTCAAACAGCACCACAGGCCCACAACTGCTCATACCTCCTCCAAGCATGTTTCCTCTGCATCCTTCACATCTTTATCCTTTCTGCCATATGAACATGACACTGCTGTGTCACCAGTTCATTCCTACTGCTCATGCTCCCTCAACATCCCTCAGCAGCAGCAAAATCATCTGCCTGCTACCAACAGCACAGCTCAAACCCCAAATTAATCATTATAAATCGAACGTTTTTAAGCTCTACCTTGAACCATACAGGCTGCACGTGACAATTGCATCAGTCCAGACCTCGACTAGGACCCTGCAGCAAAGCAGCACTTGTCTTCTGCAGTCTCGTCTCCTTAGCTGGTGGCGGCTGATGCTGAGTGGCTGCAGAAGGCTACTAGGGCAGCAAGCTCAGCATACAGTCCCGACCTTGCTCTCAGTCTGCAGGGCTGGTTACTTCCCTTTCACTCATTTACCATGACAGAAACCCTTCAGTAAAGAGTGGTTTCAACTAGAATTCCATTTCTGCTGTTCTTCCACATGAAATATCATACAAATCACACACATCCCCATTTCAGGCATTATTGTTATTTCACCTCTGTGAACCACTTTTCAGGCCTTGGCCAGAAGTTGACCCTGACTACAATTTCTCCTTTCCTGAACATGTCAGCTCTGGACTATTTTTCTGCCTCTAAAGAAAAGGAGCACTTATTGAGCAGTTTATTGCTGCCCTTACAAGCAGCTACCTTTATATGTAGACCGTCCAGGCAGACAGCTTTCCAGTTGAATCTTTCGTCCAACACCTGAAAGAAGGAAAAATAATTAAACTGTTGTCCAGAATAGAAGCAGATACAAGCTCATACCATCTGGTGTTAGTGGAGCAACGGCTAAACAATTGTAATCCCAGATTTGTCACAGAGGTACCACAGCTGGTTCGTTCATCTCCAGTGGCAAACTTTTCTTGTCTTACAGGTAAGGTGTTTGTCCTGCTGCAGCTGTCCGTAGTCACCACAGGAGTAGTGACATCTACAGTCTACAATAAAATCTATCAAAACACACTGGACTGGTACAGCGGCTTCTGCTTCATTTTGTCTTTTCTAGTTGGCTGCCTGAGTCTCCTCCCTTTAAGGTAAGAAATAGGAAAGATTTTTTTCAAAAGGACATGTTTTTTCCCTGTACTTCCTGATTCTAGGTGTACAGTATATAACACTGATAGGAAAGAATTTTTAAAAGAAAACAACACCCCCATCAATTGAATTAAAAAAAAAAGGAAACTTGCAGAAATGAGTTGATAAATATCAAGGAGATTCAAAGAATGAAAGTTTCAATGTCTAGTCAGTGGGTTTTTTTAATCTTATTTTTGTTTAATGTAACAAGAATTGCTGTAGGAAGAGTATTTCGCAGTTTAACAGAGATAATAATCCCACGGGATAAAGCATTCACACAAATATAAGTGTTTGATACTGTGAAAATAGTAGTAAATAGAATGAAGGAATAACCCTACACAACATAAAATGTTTTTTAAAAGTTCCATTATATATTACTTACCCATTGCGACAGAAAAGAATAATGTGAGTCTCCCTCAAATGCTTCAAAGAGAAACCATTACCACAGTGAAGGAAAAGGTTACTTTTCTGGTCTGAATTTGCCCAACTGTACCACCATGGAGTGACTGAGAGGTACAATGACAGGAACAAGTTTTAAGCACAAAATCAGCTTATTTTGAAGAGAGAAAGCTGAATCAATTCCTTCATCTACTCTCAGAATTTTTTAAGGATCTCCCTCCATATCTCACTTTGTCCATTAGAGCCTCCCCAAGACTCTCCAGGTTGCTGCATTACTAGAAACAGCAAGATTCTTTCTGTAGGAAGTGAACTGTGATAACATCAGTATTTAATCCATGTAGCAACAATATTTTCATTCAGATATAAAACACATACTGGATAGGCTAATACCTGATTCCAGGCAAAATTCTTGCCTAGCTCTGCTGTAGTTTAAATAAAATGTAGTATAAAGTCTAAAGGCACTATGCATACTGACTTCCATGGCAACACTTAGAGAGAAGAAAAGTCAACACTAAGGAAAGCTCCACCAGCACCTCCATTTTATCCAGAGCACCAAAGGCTTTCTGGGCTTGTGAATCCATTTGACAACCAGTGTCTTCAGCACTACTAGTGTGGAGAAGGCTACTTCCTACTCGTCATTCCCTGGTTCTGCTTTCCTCCTCAGATCTTCCAGACACAAAAGACTTGTTTCTTATGTGCAACCCTCTCTTTAACAGGGGCCACTCCTAGCTACTCAAAGGCTCCAAATAGAAGTACCATTATCAGTACAAACATGGATTATTAAAGTGAAGGATGAGAAATGGTGCTACTGTACACATTACATTGTACTCTCAATGTACTCTCTTGCTTGTACACAGGAGAGGCTGGCAGACTATTGAGAGGAATCCCACTAGCACTCAGCCAGCTCCAGACACCCCGACAAAGTTTAAGACATAAGATGTGGGAAGGACAAACTGCAGTTTGAAAAGTTGGCTAATTCTTCTGATCTGCATGTTTTATTGTTCTTTACAGCTTTGTGGCCATCAAACAAGGGTCAACCACTGGCTCCCTTGGGATTCTGACTGAGTAACAGAGGCATCTTCTCATTGGTATCATTAGCCCCTACAGTTACCAACACAACAGGACACATAGCATTTGTATTTCCACTTCACTTTACTCCACTTCCACTTCAGCATGCTACAACCTCTCAGCCACTAAGCTTGCCCAGGAAGAGATGTTTGCCTTGTTATTTCTGCAGCACACACCCCATCCTGCAGAGTATGTGCATGGCCATTGCACACCAACAGTCTTCAGAGCATTCTGCTTTTTGCTAGGCTGGTTACCAATACCAAAGAGGGAGAAGAATATAGGCTATAAATTAAAATGGCATCAGCAGGATATACCAGCTCTCTACCTCCTACAGATATTATCAGCACAGCCAATCAAAGTTATGTACAAGACAATTAAATAGAGAAATAACGTGGTAAAAGTATGTAAGATTAACAGAATTTTAGTAACCCCTACAATAAAACCCCCCTAAACAGATGTTCATGACCCTGATTTCTGGGAGATTGTCCCACTGTCTCTGGACGGTGCTTCGACAAAGCTCATGGGAGGACTAAGACTCAAGAGCTAATGCTGGTGTTTCAGCTCACACCACTACAATGTGCTACTCCTGTAACAGGTTACAAACAGGTAACTGCAGCACACACCTTCTACAGGATTTACAGAGGTGTAGGGACACTGATACCATGTAAGAGTCACCATAATACCTCACCTTTAATCTGGGTTAGAAAGGAACCTCATACAATAGAGCAGCTAGGATGAGCTGATGTCACGTAAATCCAAACATGAGTTAAAAGTCTGGCATATCTCACAAGGATGTGTCTGCTTACAGGCTAATTGAACTGAGAAGGATTAAGCAGGTTCCAAGGTCCTGGACTAAGTAAAGGGAAGTTAAAGCCCTTAAATAACTGAAATAATCGGGAGGCAAATCAGGCAGCTTCTGTTTGAGCCAGGGGTATAGCAAGCAGAAGCTGGCTCATCATTACACAATCCTTTGCTTTCTTGCTCTGAGGAAGTTGCTGTCACTCTGTTTTTCCCCCCTCCCCCTGACCCCTGCCACCTTTCCTCAGCTCCTTCACTTTCAGTACCAGAAGTAATGCAGCAACAGGTCAGATGATTTCTAGTTAGATCAACTGTGGAAGAATATTTCAGGGAAAGGGTGCTTCTGCAGTGAGATCCTCAGCAAAATAAGCACACACATAATTTCACCAGTGAAGACTGCAAAAAAATGAAACTTTATTCTAAGTAAAGGAGTCATCTTTTATATATTTATTGGTCTATTCCATTAAATTAATGGAGGTAAACAAATGGTGCATTTAAAAAAAATGTACACACTAATAGAGAATTACAAACAGTTTTACCTCAAAGCATTTTCTCTCCATCAATACTAGCTCCATAGTAAACAATGCACAAAGTATATTTGAAGAGATATATGAAAGGGTATAGAAACATGCCAGCACCAGAAGGCAAGACAACATTTCCTAGCCTGTGAGTCCAAACAAGAGCATAGATGCCGGATCTGACCAAGTACAGGAGGCAAAAGCCTCCTTCCCATTTTTACATTGCTTACTAGCTGATTTACACAAAGATAAGTCTTCTCACGGCTTTCATTTTGTATTTTAACAGTATAAACAGTGACTCTGGTTCTGATGAGTAGGTTTATAAGTGGAAGCAGAAGAGTCTGGACAAGGAACCAGCACCGTTTTGGCCACCATCACTGACACCTTCAACACAGTGTGTAAAGCTCACAGCCAGCTTGCCTTTATCTGCATGGCCCAACTCTCCAGACCTTACAGAGAGACAGAGGGATGCACGCACAGAAAAGCGAGAACAAGGATGGTGCTTCTTTATTTTTGTGTACTGTAGACAAAAGCCCTTTGGCTCTTATTGGAAGACTGGCCCTCAGCAACCTGTCTCCTTGTGCAGTGAGAATGTTGCACTGGCCCCAGTGCTGCAGCTTGATCTGAAGGTATGGATACATATCCCAGCACCAGGGTTATGGAAATGGTTTTGCTTCAAAGCATGGAATGCCAAGACCTCGAAAGTAGTCTAGGACAGTGACTACCCTTTATTGTTTTAGCATGCCATTTACATAAGGGTGATATACTTACACCTCTTTGGAAAGTTCATTATTTTCTGCAAGTTTCCTGTGATTTAGGTATGCAACCTTAAAACTTGTCCAGGTAATTACCAAGTACTTGTACACATCAGATACTTCAGCAAGACTTTTAAGCACAAAGCACAGAATCAAGCACTGCCATTTTAGTTTGTAAACTGGTTCAACAACACTCTCAAAGTTTTAAACGCCACATTCAGTCTGCCAGAAGGCAAGTTTATTCCCATGATCCCCACTTTACTTCACAAGAGGAAAAAAAAAAACCAAGAAGTAGTAGAAACTTGCCTCTCTTCAAAACAAAGTCATTATTTTCCCTATGTATTGTAGTAAAAGTTAATATACCCAAGGAAAGAATGTTCAACCTTCAGAATGTAAGATGACAGAACATCTAATGAGCTAATTTAGTCTACACAATTTTGTTCAGTTGTTATCAGGACAAGGATTTTCAGTAATCTGCAACAATAATCACAATGACATCCAGTTAAATTGTGCAAGTTTTAACAAAAGCATGGCTCCTGTTAAAATGAACAGTCCCTGTTGATCTAAGAATGAAGTCCTTGGTACCATGCATCTGCAGGTCTGACACCTGAAGCAGTATGTGTCATGAACAGGCTATGCAGAGCCACTGCTTCAAGGCTACTGACAGTACTTCCACAGAACTCTCTGCCACTCATGTTTTGTTTCTATCAGTTATTCCAGTACTTTATCCTTAGCAAGTTTTAGTGCAGCAGAAATCCAGGATGATTTCAGTGAAGAATCATACTTTATTCTTTAATACAACTCACACCAAAACTGTTTGTGTCTTCAGGTCTACATGTATTACCTTCTCATTTTTCAATGTATACCTGAAAAAACCATGACGTTTTAATATCTATGTTTATTGCAAGATTTAGAACCTGATAAGATATACATGAACAATGCGTGGTCCATTACTAAGCAAAGAAACAAGATTTCGGTGTTGCTTTATTGTGCTGGTGCCACTTAAGAAAAGAAACAAACACCACAGAAACTATACAGAAATAACTGGGCAGCAGTGAATTACACATCTGCTGAGAAGGCCTTGCCCTGGCTATGGATTAAGATGAAAACTGGGATGTTTTAAGGACTGCTGAAAGAACCACATGTTAAATAGACTCAGAAAAAGAGTGCCAACTACCTCTGGTACACATGCAGAGAGTCATCTTAAGTGACTTAACACTCAACATGTTATTCAAAGACGAAGCTCCTGCACTACTCTTCTTCCCTTTACCAATATCTTCTATTTCTCTCACAGAAGTGTGGACCATCCAAAGTAAAGACTTCTATTCTGTAAGGATTACAGGATAACATATTAAGAGTTTCAGTCAGGACTCAATCTCCCTCTAACAGCAGTTACGTGATACAAGTGTCTCTCAGCACATCTTACAGGAACTTCCTACAACTTTTGTAATTTTCCTGACTAGCATGGCTGCCCCAAACATCACAGTCAAGACCTTCCCTACAGCCACAGCCTCTCGGTCACCTAGTGATTTGCAACAGTTCTTCATAGGAGCAGACCACTCTACAACCTGTAGGAACTAAAACCCACCTATGCTGACTGCAGCAATTCTTGCAGAGGACTTCTCCTTTGAATGTCACGTTTTACTTCCCTTGTAAGAGCTTAAGATATTTTGGTCCTGATCACGTATGTTATCCTGATCGAACTTCACTTGGTACTCTCCACTGTCCAGTATGCTTCTCATGAACAGCTGTGATGTTAATTCCCCAGAAGCAACACCCACTTCAGTATGACATAAAGCAAAGCAGGAAGAGTCCCATAATGCTGTAATGCATTAGATGAAACCACCTGTAGGGAAAAAAACACCATTCTTTCTACTCATCTTGTGCTGTTTATTTTAATAAGATGGTGGCAAGACTGACTAAATGTTAGTTCAAAATATATATTGCTTGAGTCCCAGTGACATTGTAGAATCAACTACAAAATTCCATTTACTCCACATTAACTAATTCAAAAAGCATGTTGATTTTTCTTTGTGGAAAATGGGGAAGACTGTAACCCTGAAGGACAGACTGTTAGATAGTATGTAAGTGCTTATTCTAGATTGCTTCAAGATTATCCCCTTAAGTACTTCCCCTGAACAAGAGGAGTCTGTGATTCTGAACCCAACAGCAAGTTAAACCAGAATTCTCATTTACACCAAAAAATGCATATTGACAAACTGACATTAAAACAAGCAACATAGTTTGTTTAGTACCACAGAGTTGTCAATGAAGGCTGAGCAAAAAGGAAGAATTTCTTAAAATGTCTTATACTTTTTCATGCAGAGAGCACCATCTCATTAGCCTGACAGCTACCACAGTGCTGCAGTAACTTATCTTGAGAGTTCCATAAAGCCACCAGGCTGAGAAGGGTGGCTGCATGCTCAGTTGATGTTTATGATGGCATAAATTCCCAATCAGACTAGTACCTGGTAGGTTGTTCCTGGAGAACACAGAAGTTGCACAAAATCAATCTGCTCACACTCTTTGCAAGAATGTTGCCAGATAACAAGTAATCACTCAAATTTAGCAGTAAGCACAGTTATTTATTGCCCTAAATCCCAGTATTACACTCATATGAGCCCCAACCCCCCTCACTAGGGATGGTTAAAGCACATCAGCATTCCTAAGGCCATTAACACCAAATAGGCATTTATTTGAGGTTGGACTGCAAGAGCAAGGACAAAAAAGGGATT
>VWYI01035956.1:0-70749 GCA_013399455.1 Anthoscopus minutus | reverse complement strand
TGCACTCACTCTTTGTTGGCAGAACAACCTGAATTTTACACCTCTGTGGGTTGCATGGCTTTGTTTGCCACGTGTATGTTCACCACTCTAAATTCTCCTCAGTAAGTAAAAGAAAAAAACCTGGGAATCTGTTGCCTGTACCAGGCTTCATTAAAAACAGCCTGATTAATCACTTGGTTGCAGCAGCAGTAACGAGCACATTCTTGGAGTATCTCATGTGTGAGAGGATGAGGATAATGAACTCCAGCTCCCCTTTATTAATGCTTTCATTTGGAAAGCTTCTGAGGAGGATTACTTGAACTTTTTTCTTGAGAATGCAGAAGATAATCTTGCAGGTTTTTTTTCCTTAATTAATCGTGTTCATGTAAGATTACAGAAATTTTTGCAGATTGCTTCCGTGGAAACAATTTAGCCAGGGTGTACAGCCTGTTGCAGTCAAGATATCATTTCATTAAAAAGCCTAAATAAAACTGTGTTTGTAGTAAGGAAGAAAATTAAAGAGCTTTTACAAAAGGCTAGCAGACCTAGAAAAGGAGGCATATGTGGAGAAGATGGATTCAACGTGTAGTGGGAGTGAATCATCTTTCCAATCACATTTTTAAATATGTCTTCCTGGAATGCAAAGTTAGGATACAGGATAAGAACCATTTTAGTAAAGCTAAGTATTAAAAGAAGATTGCTTTGAACTTGAAGAAACTCTGTTCTGAGTTTTTCTTAAGTGCTTTTGTGTCTGCTCATAAAACAATTTTCCATGTGTTTTTTTTTTCTCAGAAACTATTTCAGTAAATACAGAATAGCATCAAGGCGTTCAGAACATTTGTACTGTAGTTGTCTCCTTTGAGTTTCACATACTAAAAATGTTTTGCAAGTAGGGGAGTTGATTTTTGTACTTGGCATCTTTTTGTCTGTCAATGTATCAAATTTTCCTTCAGATATAACTCATAAATATTGCTTGGTAAGGAATCTGTGCAGAGGTATTTTTCTACTAAATTGAACTTTTCAGAAGTTCCACCTTTTGTGGCAGGTGTTTATGCTTGCATATTTTTTCTATTAATGATTTCCTTTAGGATTCTTTAATCCTTCTGGATGCAGTTGAGATTCTTTCCTATAAACATTTTTCTGAGGAAATAGGGAACGTATGTTGAAGGTGGACATATTTTATGTGCACCAGTGAATTTGGTAATGTAGTATAAAATGGTGGCCATGCTATGACTTGTGATGTTAATCTTTAAAGAATTCTGCAGAAGTTACTGTAATGCATTGTAGAAATTAGAGGCTCTTTACAATTTATTTTATTTTACATGCCACAGACGCAGAGGTGAACACATGTTGTTTGTGTGTTGTCAGGTACTTACAAATGTTATTTTAGGGGTTTGAAAGTCTTGTACAAATTATGTGTCCTGAGAAGATTTTCCTGTAGAGAAGGTGGTGGTTTGGGTAGCAGATGCAATGACAAGATCTAACCAGTAAACTTAGTTCTTTTAGACCTGCCAGAAAACAGTAAACTTCACAACATAACTGTATTTTCTTCTAAAACTCAGGTTATCATACTTCAGTTTTTGGAGTCTTCAGTGATTGCCTTCTGGACAATCTGCCAGGAGTGAAGACCAATGGCTGCACTGTCGAAGTCATTCCAGCTTTGCCGAGGCTGCAGATCAGCACCTCCCTTCCAAGGTGAAAAATTAAATGATGATTTTGTTTGGTCATAAAGTGTTAGTCACATGCTGAATAAATGCTCTTCCAACTGAGTGTATAATCAATGCTGAAGTAAAACAGGACATGATATCTCTGTTTTCGCTTTAGAATGCAAAGTTGAGTTTTTGTTTTACTGCTTGAAACCATGGAATTTCATAGAAATATGCAGAAATAATTTTGCAATATTGTTGCGCTCAAAACTTTGATTTTGGGCAAAGAGGGATGTATCAATCCAAGAGTTCACTGTATCCTAACAATCCAGTCCAGGCATCATTGTTAATTCAGATCAATTATCACAAGAGAAAGAAAAAGTAAGAGAGAAAAGTATATAGAAGAAGAATCACTAGTACATACATGTACATTTATATAGTAACTGAAAACATGATTTGTTTTGCTTTTCAGTATGCAATTCCATAATACTTTTGTCTCAACATGAGGGGGGAAGAAAGAAATTCCTTCTTCCCTTTCACTCCACATGCTCAAATTTCAGAGCCCTGAAATGCTAACAGTACATGACAGTACATTCTGAATGATCAAAAAATACTTGTTTGAAGTCCTTGTCACAGTTCTATTCTGAAAGACTGAAATCTGTTCCTGTTTGTGGAGGTTGCTTGTCTTGTGGTAAGGAGGGACAGGATCAAAGGGAAGGATGGCAAGAATTCTTGCAAACAGAAGTGGAGTTATTGGTCATTAATCTCAGCAACTTCTGTCCTTGTATCCTTGATGCCTTCTGACCACTTTGCATTAGCACAGAAAATAGGCACAAATGGAACCTCTGCCCATCTGTCTTGTTCTGCAAGCTCCTTCCTTCATTCATGCTCCAGAGAGTTCATTTCTAGCCACTGTTTCACCTTTCACACTGGGAATTTTTCCCAGGTTCCACTGCAATGAGGTTGGTGGCCTGCACTGTCCACTAAATCTGCTTATTGTAGTGACCTGCTCTTGTTTTTTTTTCCTGTCACCTTCCTCACAGTTTTTGTGGATAGTTTAACAAGCTTTCAGAGTTAGAATATATATTCCATATTGCTTGACATCTGACTTGCCTTATGCATAAATTACTAATTTTTGTCCTCAGTGGTTCTAAAAATGGGAATGGAAAATGGTATCTAGCCTCTTCAGCAGTAGTTTCTGAGTCTTCCAACAATAGGGAATGGAGTAACCTGGACAGGCTTTTAACATTTTCATCATAATGTGAATTTGATTCATCATAATGAGTTTGTTTGTCACATTTTGTAGGTCTGCTCATACACTTCAGCCTTCCTCAGGGGATGAAATCTCCACTAATGTGTCTGTCCAGCTGTACAATGGAGAGACCCAACAGCTCATCATTAAATTAGAAAATATTGGAACAGAACCGCTGGAGAAGCTGGAGGTGACAGCAAAAACAGTCAACACCAAGGGTGTGTATGCTAATTTCTATTTGGAAATAATCATTCTGACTTCTCTGGAAAAAGTGAGATGGTTTGTGTTATACTTCCTTTAAGTTAGTTTGGAATAAGTATCATAGTCCCCATTACAGAGCTGAAATAATTCAGTTTGATTTTATTGTAGGACTATAGAAATGAAAGAGAATGTGAGAAAATGTAGAAAGATGAAGGAAATCGTAGAACCATCTGTGTGTTAAAGGGTCACCTGCTTTTTGCAAATCTAGATTTAATTTCAGTGCTAGTTGGGGAAGAAAATCCTGAGGCAATTACTTGTAAAGAGGAAAATCTTGGGTCTAAATTATTTTCTCCTTATGTCTAAATATGCTGATTAGTTCATTAAATAAATTACTATTAGCAGTAAAGTTGTCCTACTTGAGGAAGCTGAAGTAAATAAGCCTGTTTCTATTTCACTCAGTGAGCAGTAAGAAAAAAAATGAGGAGAAGACTTTAAAAGACAAGGCAATAAATAAAATAAACTATTGTGAGTTAAAAGAGTAATTGAAGCTCAGGATGAAATACAAGACATCCCTTGTGTACACTTAATTCTCTTGAAATACTCTGCCCATGTTAGTATTAAAAAATAGTCTGACAGATGAATCCTGCTTTTGTTTTGTGATATATTTTTTTTGGTTTGTCCTCTAAGGGATTGTTATGAAAATGATCTTAACAGAAGTACTGCAGGTGACAAGCAGCATAATCTTTACTGACAGTAATACCTTATTTTATTGCAGGTTTTATTCTGTCAGTGCCAGAGCATTAAAATGCAGTGTGATACCTTGTGATTTCTGTTCATTTCAGTATTCAAGCTCATGATTTTTTTACAACAGAGTATCCCCTTCTCCACAACCTCAGAGAATAGGAGTTGCCAATCATCTCAAAATAGATTTTCGGTCTGAGCCTTGTTACCAGGAATTATTTTAGGAGTTGAAACATCTGATGACTTACTGTTCTTGTTTCAGAAATTCCAACGTGCTTCTCCTGGGCCAGGGGCTGCATGTATGGAATGGAGAGGCCAAATTTCACTCAGGTGAAATGGAGAAATTTATGTATTAAATGGTGGAATAAATGGGCCTGTGAATCACATGTTAATCAGAATTTTTGTATGTAACATTATAGTTAATGGGTTCACAGTGTTGGAAAAGAGACTCATCCTAACTTTAAAACCACCATCTCTCCATGACAACTTTTGTTAAAAACAGCGAGGAAAAAGGAGAATAGTTGATGTACTCACCTCTAAGTTCAGTAAAACTTTTAATTGTACTTCATCCTGTATTTTCTTTCTCTATCAAAGATGTTTACAATGAAGCTCCCTTGTGTATCTGACAGTGTCTTAAATGTTATTAGGCATGATAATTATCTATCAGAAAAAGGAAAATTTTTGATGAGTAAGCTGTGAGAATGCATACTCAGAAAATGCAGCTTAAATCCCTATCTCAGAAAAACAGGAGTAGAGTTTGGAGAGGCACTGAGTGATAAGTGTGAGAACTGTGCCATCAGAATCATGCAATCAGAAATGTCTGTGTGGGCAGGAACCTCTGGAAATCATCTTAACCTTCTTTTGAAGGCAGAACCTGAGGTGATCCAAGGTCCTGGCAAGCAGAATGTTCAGTTTTTTGTGTTGTCTGACAGAATTGAATGCACCCCTGTATTTGGAATGTGTGCTTGAGATGAAATGTGTCATTGGAGAAAAAAAAAACCAACAAACTTCAGTGTGACTTTTTAAATGACTGTGCTGTGGAAATAATGTAGAGCACTGGAAGATGTCCATGGGCAGAAAACCAATGGTCCACATTAAGCATGCAATAATTATGTTATTTCAAATGTGATTGCATGGAGGTATTGCAGTGTATCATAGAACCAGTCACTGAAGGGTTTGAGTGCCAAGGGACCTTAAAGACCTTGGACTTCTAATTCTTCTGCCATGGGCAGGGACACCTTCCACTCTTCCAAGTTCCTCAGAACCCCATCCAGACTGGCCCTGAACACTTCCAGGTATGAGGCAGGTTCTCTGGGAAACATGCGCCAGGACCTCACCACCCTCACAGTAAAGAATTGTTTCCCAATACTTACGCTAAACCTGTCCGCTGTCAGTTTGAAGCCATTCCCCTTTGTTCTGTCACTACATGCCCAGTCCAAAGTCCCTCTCCAGCTCTCTTGGAGCTCATTTAGGCACTGGACTGGGCTTTAAGATGTACTGAGAGCCTTCTCTTCCCCAGGATGAGCAACCCCAGGTCTCTCAGCCTTCATAGCAGAGGTGCTGTGATGAACTTAGTGGCCTCCTCTGGGCGTTTTCCAACAGGTCTTTTGTGTGTTGGGGATGGACCTTTGCTTTCTTCCATGAGCTCTCTTCCTTTTTACTAACGACCATAAATGGATACAAATGCATGAGGCTCAGCTGACAGTGCTGTGAGATGGGATTCTGGTGGTCAACAGGAAGCTAAAGATTTGTAATGCTAGCAGCTCGGTTTGGTCAGTGAAGGCATGCATGGAACTTATGGTGATATGACATGAAACCATCTCTAACAGCAGCACAAACTCTTGGTGTTATACATCAAGTTGAGAGCATGTGCAGGTGTCAATAGTGTATTAAGAAGCTGTTGGTTGTTATGTGCTACTCCTCACTGAAATGTGCCTGTTCAGACTGCTCAAGGTCTCCTTGAAAGCTGCTGGTCAACTTCATTTGCCTGACCACAGCTTGCCAGTCAGCTGAGGAGCCCATGAGAAGCTGTTGGCCAATTCCAGCCAAATACAATGGGCTTTCAGACAACCTTTGCTATGCCTGATTTCCTTTGGTTCATTTTGTCTTGGCAGTTGCTTGTGAATCTCTTCCAGCTGCTGCCTGCCTGACCCATTTCCCTGCTTTCTGTTTCTGGAGCCACAGCTTTTAGCACAAAGATGAAGGCTGTAAATGACAAACATTCTTTTTTTTTACTGTTGTTGGGTTTATAGCCAGTCACTGTCCTTGAGGAAGCCAATTTCTCTGGCATTGTTTTGAGTGGTGTCATGTTAATGAGAACCTCTGGAGGTAAGACTTTCACGCTTGCCTTCTCTTACTTCTTCTCTTCTGTCACTATCAGGTGCAGCTCGTTGGATTTGCTGCTCTGGCCCTCAGATAAATAAGAACTTGCAGCTCCCCCTGTGCAGTTCACAAAGGACATCACAGGGTTTTGAGTCCTGTAGCAGCCATGTGTTACGGAGCAGCTCCTGAGGCAGATCAGCAAGGGAGATGTGTCATGCTGCCACAATAGACACATCTGTCATGGCTTTTAGTGTCTCACTGCACCCCTGAGCCAGGCTGGGGCTTATGTAGGTTGGACATGTCTATACTGTCTCTGTGTCTCCTTACACTGTCCCTCACCAAGGCAGACAGTTTAATCCTTTTTTTGGAAAGATGACCTGTGCAGAGCTGGATGCCTTCCCTTTGGCTCCAGTCAGCTCTTGTTAGAGGCTTGTTGTGCCTCCGATAAGGGAGTACAGTCCAAAGGCTTTAATAAACCAACTATTTGATCCACTCAGGGGCAAATATAACCCAGTTTTCAAACTTGAGACTTGAGAAGATCCCACCAGGCAATCTTGGCACATGGAGTGAGTCCAGCTACACACACTGAATGATTCTGGATAAAGCAAAATCCTGACTCATCTTCTTCCTAGAAGTGACAGACCACAGGAATTTAAACTTAGAGAATCAGGTTCACCTGTCCAGCTCTATTCTTCCCATGGCCTTTGAACAAATGAAGAATCTACTCTGATGTTCAGGAAGAACTGTGAATATCCAGGATTAGATCTATTTACTTTTTATTTACTAAAGAAAACTTTGTAAATTCTTTCAAGTGGGAGGTGGGTTATTGTGGTGAGTTGACCCTGGCTGGATACCAGATACCCATCCAGGCTGCACTGTCACTCCTCTCCACTAATGACCAGGGGGAACAAAATATAATTAAAGTCTCATGAGTTCAGGACCAGGAGAGATCACTCACTGGTTACTGTCACAGGCAAAACAGACTCACCGTGGGGATATTAATTGAATTTTATCGCTAACAAAATTGGACAGGATAATAAGAGTAAAATATACATTCAAAACAGCTCCCCCCACCACTCCCTCTTTCCAGATTTTCCATTCTCTCCCACAGTGCCGCAGGGAGGCAGGAATGGGGGTTGCAGTCAGTTCATCACATGTTCCTGCTGCTGTTCAGGGAGAGGAGTCCTTCCCTTGGCTCCCGTGGGCTGCAGGGGAGTCTCACCTCAGGCACCCGGAGCATCTCCTGCCACTCCTTCTCCACTGACCTTTGGTGTCTGCAGAGTTGTTCTTCTTTCATATTCTCACTCTCCTCTGAACACAATTATTTCTGTGCAATAGCTTCTTTCCTTCCTAAATGTGTTATTGCATTGGAAAGAATATAACAAATCTTGCATGTTCATTTCTACCTACCAGGTCTAGGAGAAGTTAAAATGTATGAATGCCAATGCCTTTGCATTTAGAGCTGATAGTTATTTTGAATTTATAAAATAAACTGTAGCAAAAAGCCAGATTTACCAGGGGATTTAAGATTAAAAAGAATTGAGGTTCTTGTGTTCTCAAAAGACTTTTCTATCAAGTTTCTCTATGCAAAATGTCAGTGTGGGCTTTTTCTTTGGCAGACCTTAAAATCTGTTAAAAGTTAGATTTGCCTAGGATGACCTAAAGTTAGTTTCTGGGTAAGCTTTTATGTGATATTTATTAGGATTTTAGTGATTTAGTACGCAGTAAAATGAAACAGGTTGCTATTTACAGCTCTTGATAGCGGTTGCTTGTTACTTAAGATATTTACTAAACACTGATTTTGGACTTGAGAAAGAGCTGAGTGCAGTCTTGCCCCGGTTTAGACTTCCACGGAACTGAAAGGTCTGAAGCCAGACTATAATTCACTGTAATACTGATTACTGAACAAGGTCAACATCGTTAAACTATAACCAAGTGTCAGATAAAGATAAATTAGCTGTTTCTCTACATCTACAGCTTAGCTTTTAGCTCAAGCATTTAGATCTTGTTGTAATTACTGGTGTTAATTAGAGAGTATCTGCAAGGGCTGTTCTTACTTCAAAAGTCTTTTCACTTGTAATGTCTTCAAATAAATCTTTTATTTAATGAAAACAGGGTTTGGAAACAGGTTTTGGTGCTCCACTGCTTGGGATATGTCCTTCTTTGTTTACACTGAGGGAAAACATTCCTTCAGCACATTGGATTTTTACTTAACAGGAAAAGGGGATAGAGACTGCCATACTTATCAACTTACTTTTTGTCTTGAAAGTAGTATAAAATGATCAGAATGGTAATATGGTTCCAGCTAAACCATTAGGTGAGGTGAAGGTGACTTTAAGGAAACAATTTTTGGGAGGATTTTTTATTTTTACCCAGTCTTTGTTTTTATTAAGAGATTTGTACTCTTGATTTGATGGGGAAGAACACAAGACAACATCTGGTAGTCTCTAAGAAGAGTATCTTTCAGGCAAAGCTTTTATTGTTTAGGTAGAAGTTAATGGAAAAATATTGTCTTTGTTTTCTCCTTCCCTAGAAAGGGAAACCAAAGTTTTCTGTGCAAATCAACATCATTTGGGCATAATCTGGAGTTCTGATTGCTGTTTTTGAAAGATCCTTTATTCCAGATTGTAGTAGTTAAGGCAGTCTGTCTGTTCCCCCACAAGTGAATTTAGATGGTGGTTTTGGAAAGGTTCTGAAATCACAGCAGATTTGAATTACCTAGCCCTTCTCAAGTTGCTTGGGAGGATGTAGAGATGAACTCTGTGACTTTCAGTGGGCCCTGTTATGCAAAGCTGTGCTCAAATGGTGTTAAAATAACCTTTTAGAAGAATTCTCTAATATACTTTGGAGATAAGATGCCTTGCTATAATAAATCAATAAAAATATCTTTAGGACTCTCCCAGTCAAACCATCATGCTTATTTTATGTATCAATAGACTTTCTTGTAGCATTTAGCATTGTCTGGTCTTGCATATATGAATGAATTTATGGATGAGGTGGGTTGGCCCTGGCCAGAACTGAAGACCCAGTGTAGATGAGCAATAAATTCTGGGTTTTTCATTTTCTGGCATATCAGGCTTATGAGGGAGGACTCAATAATTACAAATCACCAATGACAGAAATAATTACAAATGACCAATGACAAATAATTTATTAAACAAATTTTCTTTTGTTGTGGACTAATCCTGTCTGGCATCCTTAATGTTTGGGTCTTATAAAAAGCTGCTTCTCAGGTTTAAGAAAGGACTTTATAAAAAGATGAAAGCCAATAGTCTTAGCTTTCTCAATTGATCAATATATAACTGAAGAATGATGTTACAGCTGTTTCAGAATTTCAACTGATTTGGTGTATTTTGATGAAAAGTGCTCTGCAGTCATGTGACACTTTCTGAGTTGAACTGTGTAGTATTGAAAACTGCATGAACATTTAGAACTCCTACAAGCTGTATTTAGTTTATATTTCATGCTGTCTATTGTGCAATTTTTTTTTTTCTGGTAGTGATCTTCTTCACTTAAATTCATATTTTGACCTTTGTGATCTGTGTGATTCCAGGTCAGTGTCAGTACCCAGTAACTTCTCTATCTTTCTGGTGGTATATTAGTTTTAATACCTTAATTCTGAATATTTTAGATTTTAAACAGGACATGACAAATTGGTTAGTCTACTCTCTACAGCAGTTCAAAACTGAAACTTCCTTAATGCAGGGCATAAGCTTATGAAATATTAACTTATTTTGGTGCAGAGAAACTGTATGGAGATTTCTTGAGCTGGAATCTAGAAGACACCCTCTGCCAATTTCCTCTAAAACCTGGAAAGATCGCAACATTTATTGTGAACATTAAAGTGAAGCTGGACTTTTCTTGCCAAGAAAACCTTCTGCAGGATCTCAGTGATGGTGAGTTTTTAATTTCTCCTTGCTTAGGAGGGTTGCATGTGCTGCTGGAAACACTTTTCTAGTTGCTGTGCCATTTGTGTTAAACTGATTTGTGATGTGACTGCGTGTTTGGATTTTTGTGTCTTGTAAAGCAAAGACAACCCTTGGCTGAGCTCGCCAGATTGAAGGGTGAATTTCTGAGACAGCTGTGGGAATGAGAGTCTGGCCCAACTTCTCCATCATGAGACCTTGCCCTGCTGTCTTTTAAAATATTTTTTGACAGTGTTTTTTAGGTATCTCCTTGTATCCTTACCTTATGAAGATAAAGAAAAAAAATTCACAAACTTTAGTGCGATTGAAAGAAAAACAGCATTGAGTTGATTATTTAATTATTCAAGATTGCAGAATTCTGAATGATTGCTGAGGGAAGTTTTGCCTAAAGCGACAGACTGAAATTTAAGGCATAGTCCCCCTAATACTTGTACTGCAGAGAAAGTGCCATGTGTTTAAACTTATTTTGAATAAAAGGAAGCCACAGTGTTTGCTTCTATTAGAATTATTTGGAATTACAGGTACCAGATACTTGTAATAATGATTTCCTTTTTATGATAAACACATAGTCTTTCTGGAGTAATTACTCTGCTCTGTATTTTTTCATTTGTCTGATATGTTTACATTGATTCAATTACCTTGACAAAACAAGCTATTCCTGTATTAAATACTCTCTGTTATTTGGATTTTTTCCCAGGATCCTCTTGCAGGTATGCATTACCATTATAAGTAATTTTTTAGTACCGAAAAATACAACAAAATTAATGCAGAGCTTATTCAGGTTGAATAGGAATGATTTCTCTGAGTTACCTTGCAAATGCATTTAGGCAAAAATTATAGTAGTTGTTAGTAATGATTCAAAGATTTTGGTTTTGAAACCTCCCTAATGTAAAATATAAAGATATTTTAAAAATATTTTAGGACTTAGCTGCACAAACCCAACAGTGTTGCTACACTAAAGTTCAATTTAGAGCTTGTTGAAAATGCTGATCATGAAGGAAGAGCACACCCTGACACTGTGAAAACATGAGTGCCAGGGAATTGAGACTTTGAGAAATGACCCTTGATAGCAAGTGAAATTTCATGGTAGGTATGTATATGTAGATATATATGCACACACACATATATAAGATTTCCTTCATTTGCCCAGTGTCCAAAAAGCTCTGAAGCTGCACTTGTCTAGGAGCTTTTCTGATGAAATAACATAAACCCAAAGTGTTCTGTAGAAGGTGAAGATAACATACTTCTTGGTATGGACACTGAACAGTTGTGGGATTTGGGATTTGGATTTTGGCCTCTGTTTACCTGTATCCAGCTCTTGGGACCACAGGGTAACAAAGTCTGTGGGACACCATTTTTACCCTACTATTACCTCCTGCTTCTCTGAAAGATTTTTGTAGCTGAAGAAATTCAGCCTTTCCTCATTCAGTGATGATAAAAGGAGTAGGATCCATTAATGCTTTGTTGAAGCTTTGGTTTCTGTGGGTGCTGTGAACTCTGTGTCCTTTGAAAGTGTTATTAGGGATGCTAAGTATATTGACAATTTAGTGGCTACTTTATTTTTTGTGCATTGCTTTTAACTTTACAAATGCTAAACTTTCCAAAGAGAAGGTTAGAGCCTGATGGGAAGAACAGTAAAGAGCTAGAAAAATTAATGGCAACTATGACATGACTTTTAATCGTAGGGTAGCTGTGGTACCTTTTTCTTTTGAAGACCAACCACATTTTCAGTGATAATCAAAATACTTTTATCTCTTAAAATTAATGTCCTAAATAGGGCAATTTTTATTTTCATGCCTTTGCATTTGCTGCTGGAATTGTCCCCTTTTGCACTGTTTGTAATCAGGACATGGTTCAGAAGGGATAAATTACTGATGTCTCTGATGATTCACATTTATCCAATAAGAAAGTAAACCAGGCTGTCAATCTGAATTGCTGACATGTGTTGATGGTGTGCTGTCTCACAGAGAAAAATGTTGTGTGTTTTTCCAGAGTAAAGGAAGCAGAACCACGAGTGGCTGTACAGGATCTGATCGGTGGCTATCCAGCCAATATCCTGACCGTGACTGTGGCTAAGAGCAGATTCCACTGGGATAATACAGGAAAAATTGTGCACATCTGTTTTCTTCTAGGCTTTTGGCCTCCAACTGTTAGTTTAGGCACTCCCAGGGCTGAATGTGGTTTGTCAGGTTCTAGGCACCTATAGTCATCCTTAGTAGATTTTTTCCTTCCTAAAATTCTTCATTCTTCCTGTCAGCACTTCACAACATGCCAGGGCAAGAAGCTGTCACAGTTAATTACTTTTTAGCAGCTTTGCACTTAACTGGTGTCCTTGTGTTCCCAGGTTTTTTTATTGCATGAGAGAGTTAACAGGACATCTTCTAAACATGGTTCCTGTGGTGATTTGGTGCATTTTCACAGGGTATTGTCACAGCAGAATGGGCATTTCTAACTGTTGAGGGTGTAGCTGTCCCTGTTACACGAGCTGCTCCACATGTGAGCCTTGTCCCTTTTGAACTCTCAGTTCTGTCTGTTTGAGGGAGGCTGTGCACACTATCAGAATGGTGATCAGGTGATCTATGTGTTCGTGTAATGACCTAATGGTGCTCTATATTTTGTTTTATATTACTTTCCTTAAAATCATGGGGCAATACACAATTTATCCCTTGCTTTTTTGACTGTTGCTGAGCATTGATTTGGGAGATTCATGAATGTATGAACCACAGCTCCATGATCCTGCTTCCCAACAGAAATGATATGCTGAGAACCTCTTACTGCATCTATAGGTTTAGGATTGTTTTCCCCCATACATTTATGGTGAATTTTAACATCTTATTGGGTGTTGGCCTTTTGTCTCAGGTAACAAAAGACAAGATGAGAGGAAATGGACTTCAGTTGCACTAGGGGGTGTTTGGATTGGATTTTAGGAGACATTTCTTCACTGATGGTTGGAAAACATTGGAACAGGCTGCCCAGGGTGGTGGTGTAATCACCAGCCCTGAAAACGTTCCAGAAGATGTGTGGATGTGGCACTTGTGGGGACATGGTTTAGTGGTGAACATGGTGGTGGTGCTGGGCAGAAAGTTGAACAAAGATGGTCTTGGAGATTTTTTCCAACCTTAACAATTCTGTAATTCCATATCTTAAAAGCCCATTGACCGAGATTTGGGAGATCCATGTTTGCTACAAATCTTAGTGAAATTTTGGATCTCTCGTCCTTCAGCTGGATGGTTCAGGGTTCCTCCTCTGGCTGGGAAGGTCAGCATGGGCATTTAATTTGATTCTGAGCTTGTTACACTGGGTGAGGCAGGGGGAAGCACTAGATCTGCTTGCTACAGCCAGTTGCAAGGAGCTGAAGCAGTGACATCTCTGTCACCTGTTAGGGTGACAAAAAAGGTCAACAGGATATTCACATTATGAGCATAACAAATTCCCCTTTCCAGCTATTATACTGCAATTTCTGAAATTCAGCATTTCCCTGACAATAAATGGGGTAAGAACAATAGCTGCTCTTTCTGGATTGTATTGAACACGGTGACCTGTTTGAAGCTTTTAAAAAAGCTTCTGTTATGTGGGGACAGTGTTTTGCAAAGTTAATGAATTAATTTACGATGAGTACTTCATTATGTAGTATGTTCATTTATTCCCTGTATAGGGAACGTAAAGACAAGTGTGAGAACATTTAAATTCATAAACTCATCAAAGGAACTAATTAATTACACGTTGAGAGAGAAGCAAAACTGTGCCTAAAGTCTCTTCTTCCCCTTCTCTAGAGTTAAAAAGGTTGCAGAGAAATAATAGCATATTTCTAGCACTAATCTTGAATATTTTTTTAACATTGGTATAGAAGACCAGTGTATCTTTCATACTCCCTTCGTTGTTTTTCTGCTTTAATGGCCAGATTTTATCTGCTTCAAAATGTCGTCCCACTTGGGGACATGGTTGACAAAACTTTTTTTTTGTTGGAATGATACCTGGTTTGGATTTTAAATATCCTCTTGACAGTTCTTCCAAGAAACTAAGTAGTCTGGAGGACTCTATTAGGATAATGGTATCACTGATGGTGATGGGGTCCTCAGAGATGCTTCAGTATTACAATTTCCATGTTACTTTGCTTGGTAGCCTTTATAGCATTTAATCATTCTGAGTATTCTTTCGAAGTGACTTCATTTCTAAGAAGTTTTTTTGTCTCTGCAATTTGAAGATGTCAGTTTGGATGTACTATTAAAATGAGGTTCTTTACTTTTGTTCCATTTATTTTTAAATACTGATGCTTCTGTGTCCTCTATAAAGTTATCACTGTGTAGCGTAAAATAAAATTCTCAATTTTTTTGAGAACTACAGAATTCTTCTTGAATTCCAGCTTTAGTACTTATGGAAGATAAGGTGCCCTTTTCTCTTCCCAGTGCACTTTAAACCAGATAATTCATCTTGTCTTATAATTTGACTAATATAGTATGGGTTTTTTTTTAACAGTATGTACATGCTACAGTACTTCAGCCTATAGCAATTGTACCAGCCACTACACAAATACACAGAGAGCTGGTGTTCCAGACCCCAAGTGTGTAAATAGCTAAGACAGACATGAGGCAATTAACAATAAATTGATTATTGGCAAATAAAAATAAATTGATTATTCATACAGGCCAATAAACCTGCCATCCTGTTATGCTGTTCCTTTGCTGAGGCACTTTTATTTTAGCGTCTAATGTAATCTGCATACATAATTTCTAGTGTTTATTATGAACTTCTTTACACTTCATTTGTTCTCTTTCATTGCATTCACCCGTACTGTAAATTTATCTTCCAGTTTTAGTTCAGTTCAGCAACCTCAGGACATAAATCCTTACTTACAGTGCATTTGTTATTGTTCATTATTGTCTTCAAAGGTAATGGGGTTTCAAAGAGCAGCTCAAGTCTGGTACATGTTGGCTGTGCCCTACTCCTGGGAGCCAGAGAGCTGCTGCATTCCCAGGAACTTGGCCTGGAGTGCTGCTGCTTGGGGTCCCTCCTATGATGGTCCTGAGCACGTTTTTGAGAGAGGGAAGGAACTGCATCTCAGTGCCCATCTGAAGTGTGAAGGATGGATTATATTGCTTCAAACACTCTGTATTCTGTACTCTGCTCTTTGCTGCTGCACACAGCAAGTTTCCTGAATTCTGCCCACTTCATGAGAATACAGTTCTCTTTTCTAGGGGAAAGGAAAAAAAAGGCATTCAAATTCAGCAAACAGTCTGTCTCCTGCCTCAAGTTTTTTTCTATTTTTTCCACATGTTTAAAGTATTTTAAAGCTGTTACAGTGTCTGTATGAGATGTTGCCTACCAAGAGGTTTTTGTTTTGAAATTTCAATGAGACAAGAGTTGACAAAATAAATAAGTGGGTCCAGGTGGCATTTAGTTTTCATATGTTATGATCAAGCTTGTACTTCCCAAAAACTCTATGATTCTATGACATAGCATTGTAGAATAGTTTGGATTGGAAGGGACCTTAAAGATAATCTCATTCCACCGCTCTGCCATGGGCAGGGACACCTTCCACTATCCCAGGTTGCTCCAAGTCCTGTCCAACCTGGCTTTGAACACTCCCAGGGATGAGGCATCCACAAATTCTCTGGGCAGCCTGTGCCAGGGCCACACCACCCTCTGGATAAAGGATTTCTCCTTGTCAGTTTGATGCCACTCCTCCTTATCCTGTCACCTCAAGGCTTTGCAAAAAATCCTTCTCTAGCTTTCTTGGACCCCTTTGAGGCCCTGGAAGGGGCTCTAAGTTTTCTCCAGAGCTTTCTCTTCTCCAGGCTGCACATCTCCAGCTCTCCCAGCCTGTCTCCAGAGCAGAGGCATCCCAGGCCTTTGATCATCTTTGAAATTGGTCCAGCAGCTTCATGTCCTTTTGATTTTGGGAGCTCCAGAGCAGGACAAAACACTCTGAAGGATCTCCACAGAGCAGAAGGGCAGAATCCCCTCTGAAATATCCCTGGGCTGCAGGAGGGGATCGTGCTCCAGGCCAGCAGCCCCTCCTGCCCTCCCTGGAATGGGCTGCCCAGGGTGGTGGGTGTGTCTCCATTCCTGGAGATGTTTCAGGAAAGACTGGACATGGCGCTCAGGGCTCTGCTCTGATTGACGTGGTGATGTCTTCTCATAGGTTGGAGTCAATGATCCCTGAGGCCTTTTCCAACCTAAATGATTCTGGGATTCCTCCTCCTCCTGCTCCTCTTAGGGTCCCTGTGCTGCTGTTCAGGAAGCTGCAAGAAGCAGGTCTCCACTGCTGTTGGATTGTATGAAATCCTCCTGGAAAGAAGCAGCACTTCAGCCTAGAACCTTCCACTGTTTCCATCTTGTGTGACATTGAATTGCCTGGACGCTGCCCTAGAATCCAAACCTCTGCGATGTTCTGCTGTCAGTGAATAGTTTTTAAGTGTTTTCTTGCTGTGGACTTTGAGACCTCCATAGCTGTGATATATTTGTTGAAAAGTGGATCAATTTTTGTCCCCTGAATCAGACCAGTGATCCCAGCACTGTGTGACAAAGGACAGGAGCTGTCCCATGCCACCTCTTCTTCCTGTGCTCAGTTACCACATTGTACATCTACAGGATTAACTCCCTGAATGCACTTTCCATCATTCAAGTAAGAAATTTTGTGGGATTCTTCTGTGCAGTGTGCTGGGAAAGTGGCTAATGAAGTTAAATTGACAATTTACTTAACATTTGACAGGAGAGAGGAAATGCTGGTAAGTGATTTGGCTCTGTTGTGACAGCAGTGACTGGGATGTTGGAAAGGCAAGCTGTGTTTCTGCAGTTACCATGGAAAAAGTGTTGGTCATATGCTGTTACCATGGAAATATTCAGTGTGGATTGTTGAAATTAGGAAAATTTCTGGACAGAGTAGAAAGACAATTATTCTTTTTATAGTACAAGGCTGCTCAGTAGGGATTGATAAAATAAAACTATGGTGGATTTAGCATCTTCATCTCTCTAAATTTCATGAGAGAAAATAAAATGTATGAAACCTCAAAACATATAAATATCAGTAACATAAAACTTCTGGAGAACTGCTTCATTGATGCTCACTATTTTCTTCTGCCATCATTAAGTTCTGCAGCCTACCAGGATTTTTAACAGGATTTTCCCCATTCTGAATATTTAATGCATTGCAGAGGAGCTGGACAAGGTCTTTTCCCCCATTGCTGCCTGATCAAAGAACAAAAAAATCCAAAGTAATTAAAAAAAAATTGCTTGTGGCAGAAAATGAATTTTTTTGTCCTCTGGCAGAGAAGTTGCTTTAAGCAGAAGAAGCAATGAAGGGCTGAGTCATTTTTCAGCATAACGAGGTGCCTGGCACTGGCTCTGTGACATTGCCACAGACTTGAGACAGAAAGTTCAACCACTACCAAGTTACCTTGGACTCCCCTTTCATCCTGATGTCTCCTTTGCTAGAAAACCTCCTTTTTCAGATACAGATTAGAGAGTCAAAAATTTCTTCTTTCCAAAGATAATGTTTAAACTACTGTCTTTTCTTCTCCCCCCACACTGTAGAGAATAAAAATAAAATGGGATTTAAAAGGATAACCTAGTTAAGATAGATATTAATTGTATCTCTGTGATGTTGTTTTAGGTATTATCTATTCTTCTCTCAAAGAAATAAAGCTCATGCCATATAAAACGTGGAAAATCTGACTAATGCCATGCAGGTTTTCATACTTGGTTCTTTCCATGTTTTAATTTGCAATTTTATGCACCAGTCAGTGTCAGTTTTTATTCTAAATATAGAACTAGTGAAAATCATTCATCAGTTGGAGAAGAATATTTTTCCTCAGTTAAAACTTTCCTCAGTTAAAACTTCTGATTTTCATTTTTAAAGAACAGCTTCAAAGCCTGTGATCAAATGCAGTTCTGTATTTTCTCTTGTTTATAGTCCTGCTGCATTGCACAGGCAGGTTGCTCTCACCTCCTGTCCTACTCTCCCCCAGGAACTGATTGAACAGGATATTTATTCAGTGCTAAGGTGCATTTTAGAATTATTTAGTGAAGGAAGTTGCATCTCAGGGAATATGGGAATACTCACTTTGTTTTCTCATTTGGATAGCTGTGAAGTTTAATGTAGCAAAACCCCTTTCATGTTCCATCTTGTTCTTATGGTTTCTTCTTTTGAGAAATATATCCTCAACATGTCAAGATTTCTTCTTATGGTTTCTTGTTTTGAGAAATATATCCTCAACATGTCAAGATTTCATAGGAACAATTCAGGAAATATGTTTGGATTTTGTGTAACAATTTGGTGTTTCCTTTGTGTTCAGCTGTCTCCGCTGCTGTACATGAGATTTTGATTGTGTTTGTGCATTGCAGTTGCTCTGCGCTGCATCAAGGAACAAAGTCTTTCTCTTCTTCAGATGTAAATCTAAATAATAACAAATAGTCAGTCTAATTTTACTGTTTGTTAAGGCTTCATTGTTTTAATTCTCTTGTTCTTCTAACTCTTTAGGTTCAGCAGTAATTTTCACACATTTTAAGTTTGTGCTTAGAGTGTAGCTAGCCCTGGTTGGGTTGAGGACCCCAGATATGCTGCAGTGCATTTATTTACCTTCAAGTTACACTTTGCTGACAGTAACAGACACTGTTGTGTTGTATCTTGCTGTCATCCTGTGTGTGCCAGTACCCATACTGGGAGTAAACACCAAACTGGGGATATTCCTTTCAGGCTATTTCTTAAGCTTTTTTGTTGACTCTTACAAGGGAAACCTTAAGTTTCCATTCTATCTCCTTTATAAATGAGAAATGCTTTATCTAATTTTGCATCAGTAGATGTACAAAACATAACATTTTCTGTCATCTTCCACAATATATACTTGAAAAAGAAATCCTCATACCAGAAATTAATTTAAAGATCCTAAGGAGCTGATAGGGTCACACTGTCACGGAAAACCATAAATTTTTATTTTAATACTGTAAATGCTAAAACTAATTTTATATTATTAACTCTGACATAGCTGTTGTGATATTTCAAATGCAGTTGCCATCCTTCCCTGTGATATTCAACGAATTTTTGGTGTGTGCTCAAGTTTGTTTATTTTTGGTATCATGGGAGAAAGAGCCAAATAGCCTTTGCCTTTTGTTTTGTATTTTTGTGTAAAAGCTTAATATCACTTTTTGTTTCTCCCTTTGATAATACAGATATAAATTAATTGGAACAAAACATAGCATTAGACGAGCAAAAGTAATTCTGTTTATTCTGTTTTCCAGATGGAATCAGTGTCAGTGGACTCCCACTCTCCAGTCCTTTCCGGCAGGTTGTCAAACCAAGAGTAGAGACCAAACCTCTTAATCCCCAAGAAAGCAGCAAAGTTGGTGATTTCAGTCATGTCAAGGTAAAGGAGTGACATCAAAATAAGTAAAACCTGTGGATTTTTGTTCTACTGTGCTATGGTTTGTTGTGTGATTAAAAAACAAAGGTTTCCTTGTCTCATAAATATTTCCCTTTGGTTTTCTTTAGCACAGTTTGATGTTCTGTGTTTGGGTTGTTGTATTAGAGCCAATAAACAATAAAGGTGAAGAAAGATCAGGCGAAAAGTGGAAATTGCAGAGCTGGCTGTCCCTGTGGTGTACTGGGGGAGCTGTCAGCTCACCTCATGGTGCTTTCTCCTGCTATTTACTCTAGGAAGGTGCTTCTCTGTGAATTCTTGGCTTTCTTGCAGTGAGTTTTTTTGGTGGTGTTCATACGAGTAATAAAACAGAATAGTTGAGAGAGTGAAAGGAAAAGTAAATAAATGTAGCAGGATGGATGAACAGTTGTGTAGGTGGAAGCTGCACTATACTTATCAAGAGTCTGCCCTGGCCTAAGCTGCTCTTTGCTTTTCTGTAGCAGATCTCAACAACTTTACACCTTCAACAGGTGTTTCAAGCATGAAGTAAGTTTAGCTTCATAATAGCCAGATTTGAAGACGATTTAAGATGAAAATAAGAAAGACTGTAAATAATGGACTGCAGCACTTCATTGAACTCTTCCCAAGTCTGGGTGAATGTTGTGTTGTGTGCAGTATTTGATACATTCCCTGCACAGATCCGTGTTCTGCATCAGCTGATCCCCTCAGGAATTAGAGTGAGTGTTGTACGTGGCAATATTTGGTGTGTTTGGCTGAGAAGCAAACACAGGCTCTGCTTTTCTCAGTGACTTGCTTTGCCTGTGAATTTGCTTCCTTCACAGTGAGAGCACTCACAATTCCAACAAGTGAAACTGTTAATTTTCTGTTCTTTTGGACCATTAGCACTGCTAGTTCATCACAAATTGATTCTGCAGCACAGAAAACATGACTGCAGCATAGGAAAGGTGTTAGCAAAATTACTAAAGCCTTTGTGTTTTATGACGCAGCAAGGTGTTTCCCAATTGTTTATAAATATAAATCAGCATGATTGAGAAAATAATTTACTATTTAAGTGGAGAAAATGCCCAGCATTAATTTTTAAGTTCAGGGCTTTGTGTAGAATGTCTGACCTATACACACTTCTCAGTCATGGTGGCAAAGAGAGTGTTGCTTCAAGATAGGACTAAAGAATTTAGAACTGCAGAACTTTGCACTAAGTGCATGAAGAAAAAAGCATTTCTGTGCACTCTTTGCTTGTCAATCAGTTGTCCTGGCAACGAAGAAGTTGCAGGTTCCCAATGGTCTGTGTGATAGTATTAGAAGGATGTTGGAGGCCTGTAGAAACTTGAATTTTAACATGTGTAGCAAAACAGTGTGGTGGGAAGGCACATGCTGGATCCTGTTGCCATCTTTATGGAATGAATTTTAATTTAATTGGTATCTTGCAATAGAAGAACCATTCAGATGGCTAAAACGATGTTGACTAGAGAATACAGATTCCAACAGCATCAAAGGGTTCTTTGCTGAGTAAATGTCCTGAGCCTGATGAGCATCACTGCTGTACAGCACCTATAGCATGCCTGAAGTTAGTCTCAATTAAACTACTATGAGCCAATAATTGGATCTGCTTGGGTTAAAAATGCTTATGGAGCTCAGAACTATTTAGAACTACATTAGAAATGTTTTTTGAGTCACTGGACTATCCACATAATTAAGTCTCTATGTACATGGACAGACAGACATAGTGGGTAGTGGGTAAATGACCAGAAAAAATTACCCCTTAAAACTGAGCAGATGTGTTTGCCTCTGTAGGCAGTCATTCTGTGATAATGTTTGTGACTTCTGTTTTAGTGACTGCTCTTTAATAGGGAGCAGCATAGGAACCACCAGTAGCTTAAAATGAAAGCGTGATAAATTCCAAACCATAGATTCAGGGATAAACAATCCAGTCAATTAAGCATTTAAAGATATAATTAGAATGTGCTGTGGTCCAGTTTTCGTGGCTGAGTTTTGAGGAATTTGCTGTAGTTTTGGATTTGAGTCTCTCTGGTTTAGACTGGTTGTCTTTGAGTACATGACTAATGTTCATTGTCAAATGCTTTTGCTCAGACATTGCTGTCTGAAATGAAGCAAGCTGGAATCCACACATGAGATATGATCCAAGGTTCCCTTCTGAGTTCCCTAGAATCTCCTTAAAAGATCCTTGAGTTTCTCCCTGTGGCAGCAGAACAAATCTGGGTTTGTGGATTATTTGTCCCTCACAGTGCAGTTTGGGATGAACACTGGGTTACATTTGGTTTATTGTCATGCCAATTAGAGTGGTTTGACTAGAACTAATGTAAGAAACAGGTGGGAGTTTTTAAGTTAGGAAGCAAGATGGATCTTAAACAATTTGTATGGTGAAAACACTTCTGTCACTTATTCATGATTTAATAATAGGTGTCTGGTGTGAATATTCAGGGGTAGTGGTTATTTTTCAATCCTGCATGCTGTGCATAAACTCATCTTCAAATAAAAGTGAATTTCTGCAAATGGAAGTGAATGTAAATCAATGCTTCTCATGTTGCCGATTCGTGATTCTGAAATGTCCTTGTTCAGATATTTATAAGCCTCATACTTAAACCTTCCCTCCCTACTTGTTTGCCTTACAATTTTTGTGCTTCAGTCTTGGATATTGCACTCGAGCTTCTCTGCAATCTCTGTTTCCAATTTTGCTGCAGGCTGTATCCTAATAAACCAGTCACTGGCTTCTGGAAATGACTGTTACAATGAGCTCATAAATTCAGTGTAAAAATTGCTTTATGACCTCATCATAAAGCTTGCTTATACCCTCAAGCTGAGTAGAATCTCATACTGTGATATTATGTTAAGATACTCTTTTCTGCTGTTCAGTGCTGGGTGGCTGTGCTTGTCTAAACTCCTTGGTTGTTCCAGGGTGCATCTGCATGAAAGGATGAATTACCCTGCTTAGGGTAACTCATCCTTTCACCATTGCTATGGTGGTACTGGTGTGTGAATGTCAGTTTTGAGGCTGAACTTGTTACTTTTTGGGTAACACTGCAGTGTGTTTAGACATTCAGCTATTCCATGTCTAAGTGCAAAAGCTGCAGTGAGAAATTTAACCAGATGTCATAATCTCAGCAAACAGTGTCAGTTTTAACCTAGGGAATTCTGCACTGCTTTTCATGCTTGGAAGCTGAGATTATGGTGGTGTAGTCTAGTTCTTGTCAGGTGGAAGAAACACACTTAATTCCATATTCCATATGGACTTGAGCTTTAGAGATAAGTCCAACCAAATGAAGAGCTGAAATGGAGAACCCTTTTAGCTGGATGAAGAAAACTTTGGAAGTATATTGTGAGTTTTTTAAAACCTTGTTTTAAGCTATTAAACATGCCCAGTGCTTACTGGCCAGTTGTTTGGCAGACGGGGCTGATTTATAATTTATGAGGGATTTGGTTGACTTCTTTATTTGTTTTGAGACTAGTTTATTCAGGAGAATTTCCCTCTGCATCCTGAATGTGAGCTGTAGTTCTGGAGATTCAGCTGCAGAAGATGGAGAGGTTTAAGTACTCTCATAAAACTGCTCTATTCCTGCACTCTCAGTAAATGGTAGGAAGTGTTAAAATACAGTATGTAGAGCTAATTTAATTTAACACACTGTTTTTAATGTATCTTTTCTGATTTACTGAGCAGTGTATTAAGCTGAGATACAGGCCTTAATTGGATTTTTTTCTGTTCAGTTCTCAGGCTTTACCCTTCTGTGTGAAAGTGTGCTGCTAATAGGGACAAACTTTATATTGTTGATACTTTAAGCTCTAACTCCTTTTATTCATAAGCCTTATATCTAGTCAAAGTTTAATCCCTTAAACAGAACAAATAGGATTTTATTTTATTTTTTTTTAAATTTTAAAGTAATTTTGGGTGCTGCTGAAGTTAGAGTGGATGTTAAGACTGTAGAACACAACTGAAATTTAGATTCCTTTCATTGAAGAAATGTGAATATAGGAATGAGATCTTAGGCACAAATATATAGTCCACTTCAGATGTTGTACTTCCACACTGTCCTATTGTGTAATTCAGTACTGTGCTTGTAAATTCTGTGATCCTGAGTTCTCCCTCAGTATTAAACATGTCAGGTCTTATGTTTCTATCTCTTGTTTCCCTAATATTTTTCAAGATGGTAGAAGATGAAAAATAAACAAAGCTCTTTCACTTCCAAATCTGATTTTTATCAAAATAATACATATCTTATTTTTTATAATTGATTATTTGTGATATGAGTGCCAGAAGGCCACTCACATTTTCTAAAGCCTGCTCAGATTGGAGCTGTGAGTCACATCAACCTTTGCCAGGTCAGCAAAGTGGTTTTTCTTGCCTTCCTGGCCAAGAATTGCAGTTTTCTTTGAGATAAAGTGGATTATAAAAATAGAGCCATTCTGCAAAAACAAGGGAGAGATGGGTTTCTAGCAGTTAGTACTTGTCTACTGAAATTTGATTAATATCTAGATCTGGATGAAAACTGGCAAATTTTTAGCAGCCTGGGTCCAGATGCTTTTAAGTTTCCTTCCCTGCCCAGTTCAGCATTGCTTACCTTCTCTTGAGTTCTATAAATACTTGAGTATTCCACACAATTTCTGCTCACCACTCCTCTTCCTCTCTTTTTCTGTGAATTGTTCTCTCAATAAGGGAGCAGTTTGTTGTGCCCTAGAGAAGACTGTTACTCAGAACACTAAGAAAATATTTTACTAAAGCTATTCCCTAGAGCCATGGTTGGAAAAAACCCTTCTACACCTTGGAGTTGGAAAAATTCTATTAATTCAGCTTGTCTGGAATTTTACTTTCAATATTACCACAGTGGCATCTGGAATTTCAATGCAATATGTTTTAGAATATTTTCCCCATTTTATTTGACATGAAAGAAGGATTAAAAATATTATAAAATACTAATAGAAAAAAATTGATAGACTTACTGTCTGCCTGTCAAAAGCACTGTTTCTGTGGACTTTCTTCATTGCCACTCAGAAAAAAAGTGATGATACCCTGCTTATACCCAAACAAATCTTTCATCAGGAGTAGCTGCAGGTGCTATCTCCTGTATAAACCACACTTCATCTCTTTCTTGTCTAATGATGAGCAAAGAAAAATGGAAGTTGACACCAATACTGTAAACAGAGCTTATGTGAACAGCTGGAGATGGTCACATCCATAATGACATTGTGGTAAGAAAGGAAAAAATCTTAATACTCAGGTTGGCTTTTGTAAGAGGATGTTGGCTGTATAGAAAGTGAGGGGAGAAGAGGAGGGGAAGTTGACTGGGTTAGAATAATGGAAAAATAATAAAGATGGGCTCATTTGAGGACCTGTTGAGCTGGAAATTTGAAGTGAAGGAGGGTTGGAACAAACATCTGGAACAGAGTAGTGAAAATCCAGTCAGCTCTCTAAGAGATTTTAAGAGTAATTAGAAACTGAGATGTTTGAGTGAATGCTCTGCTTTGGATTATAAATTTCCTCAAAATGTTCTTCCAGAGGTCAGAGAGCCCCTGCAGCCTGGAGCTCTCAGAATATAACCTGCTGTGTGCATCGTGGTCAGGTGTCACAAATTCAGAATCCCTTTGAGGTTTTAGACATGAATTTTGCATTTGCAAGATTTTGCATGTTTAGTTTTCTTTTTTAATGAGAACAGATGAGGTAGGTCAGACAGGGTTTGGATCCACAACCACTCTTTATTTCAAGTGCCTTTTTACTTGTTTCTTACCTGTATTACATTTACAGTGCTTGTGCTGTAGATCCAGACTTTTGCTTCTGAAGTTGGTTTCAGCCTTGTGCTGCATTTATACTTAAATACTGCTCATCCTGCATATGATAATGTTTTCTTTCCATGTGTTTGATGGAACTTTTTTGAAATTCCATAAATTTTATTGATTTAATAATTTTCTGTAGTCTTCTACGCACAAAACTCAGTACATTGACAAATAATGAAGAATAGCTTTACTGCAGGCTGTGATAAACACTGTGCCATAATTTTTTCCTCTCCATTTGATAATAAATAAATCTGCAAGTAAGTTCAGTTTCTTAATATTTCAAATAATTTTTTTTTGTTGAAATATTTTCCTCAATCATAGACACAGATCATAGTAAGGCTTGGAGTTTTGTTCTGATTTTTGGACAGCTAGCCAAGGAGATAAAGAGCATCATGATAAAAAAAAATAGACTCTTTAGACTGTGAATGTTCTGGTTTGCTAGAAGTGGCATTTTTAATAGCTGCCTTCCCCAAGAGTATGAGAAAGAGAATGAAGTTTAGTAATTTATCACTGTGGGGACTTCAGAAGAGTAGGTCAAATGTGGTAGTTTTGCTCAGAAGAAATGGGAAGTGCAGGCTGTGATGGCTGTAATTGATGCCAAGGCATTTTTGAAAGGGCATCTCAGAATCTGCTTTACCAACTTTGTTTCACTGAGGGAAGAGACTGGAGTGTCATACCAGCAAGCTCCACATTTGCTATTTATGGGTAAACCAGGTTTTAAATGTCATAGATTTCAAGTTTTTAGTAAGATGGTCTAGAAGAGGGATTGCTTAAGAGAATTTCAATTTATTTACAATTGTGTTTAAAGCTTTTTAATTTAGTACTAAGAATGATAATGTGCTACATTTATCATTGATCAGAGGCTGATTCTTTGTTAGGGGGAGTAGGAAAAGATTGACTTCAAAATACTTAAATTTCCATGCAATGAAAATTACCTAAAATTATCAGAAGTATAGGAGAGGAAATTCTTTGTGAGAAAAAGAGGAAAAAATCCTGAGAAGTCAATAAATGCAGCTTTTAATATTATGTTACATAAACCAGATCCAGCTCATATTTTGTTGGTCATTTCATGAAATTGGTTTCCCTGTTTTGTCATTAAATTGCTGATCTTGCTGTGTATTGCACTGATTGATGATGTGAGAGAGGGAAAAACAGGTGATAAAAAAAATGTTATGTGAAGAAGGGAAAGTGTAAGAATTGGAGGGTGTTGATCAAAGAGTGTAGTTTCTTAGATGTTTCTCTATGATTCATGTAGACCTGATTTGCTGTTGGTGTAATCTTAGAGTAAATGAAATTCCTAATGTAATTGTGTTTAAATGGAATAAACAGCACATTCTCTGTTAGTAGAAGATCAAAAGTACTATGAATATTATGTTGGGAAATTGATCCTTTGCACTGGTGCATGTTGTTATTGTGTGGAGTATTTGCTGTACCACTTACAGATGTGTAGTTTGATGATATATTAGTATAAATATTACTGTTAAGTGACTTGGATGTGCTTCATCTGTCTGTAGTTGTTAAATACAGTGAGCATAGTACATCACACTGCAGATTGGTAAAAATGGAGAACTCAGAATGACTTGCTAATTTAAACCTGGGGCTCTTAAAACATTATTGGTTTAGCTGAGAAGAGAAAAAGACAAATGACAAGAAGCAATTAAAAAACATATTTTGTAATAAAGTTAATCTCTGGAGCAAGGAAGCTTCTAGATTGCTTTATGCCAGTACCTAATGTGTCTAAATGTTATCAAGTTTGCTTTCAGCTAGGTTGTAGCTTTGTATCAAAAGCCCAGCAAGGTGAGCAGTCCATTTCAGTAACTTTCTTGAGTAATTCCATGAAATTCCACTCATTTTTGGTTAGACACTGTGCAAATACAAGTAATATTTTTGTACATGTCATAGACAGTTGTTACTGTTGCTGCCATTTGATACAGCAGAAGAAGGAATAAATTGCTTGTCCCAAGATCACACAAGATGTACAGTTGGGAATATTGTCAAAATAACCACCAAAAGCTCCATCTCATGAACAGGGTGAGAAACAGGTGATGTAATCGTGTTTCTTAAGAATATGAAACAGTCATCTGAAATCTTGCATTCTTCTGTGCTGGAGAAGTTCAGCATTAGGTTTTCTTTGCCTAGAATCTTGATCTTTTACCAAAAGCTATTTTTGGATTTGCTCCTTCACAGTGCTTGTTCCTGTGGGCAGCTGTCTGTGTCTTTTTGTTTTAATTCTTCTATGCTATTCCTCATTTGTTTTTCTACCTCTTATTGGTCAGTACAGTGCTGTTGGCAATCCACATCCTCTGCCTGAGTTTATCTGCTTGCTTGGTAATCACCTGTAGACTATAGGTGCTCCAGCCTAGAATAATGAGGGGAGTAGCTACAAATGGAGAGCAAATGAGCCAAATTATAAAAAAGATGGAATGTTATCCAGATGCTGGGAATCTATTCTTGTAGCCTTGGTGGAAAACTTCCTACTGATCATCCATCTAATCTGATCCTGATAAATTTACCTCTGAGGCTTCAGCATCAAGCCACGAACTCTGAACAGAAGCAGGCATTTTTGGAAGTTAGCCAATTTTATGGAAATACTTCAGTGGCAGTTCCTGTAATGGTGAAATAGCCTTTAAAAGTGCATTTTACCATTAGCTCTAATTTGTCTTACCTTCAATTTCCACCACTGGGTTTTAAAATGATAAAGGGTCTTCTGCCCTAGGTATCTTTTTCTCTACTTATTGTAAATGAGATAATGTGGGACCAATTATTTTTAGAATTTTATTCAGAACTTTTGTGTATGACAGAAATGTCAAATTCTGAAGGAAGGAGGACACTGCTTTTCCTTCACTATTATACAGCTCAGTGATAATTGCCCCAAAAGTGCTGGTTTTGCTTTTGAAGCTGTATTTCTGTAAAGTTTTAAAGTTTTGTGAATTATAATGAACTTTTTTTTTAATGTTTCAGTTTTGAAACTGACCTTTCAGGTTTCCTTTGTGGTGGTGCTGTCATGCATCTATGATGTATAACTTCATCATGACAAATTTTCTACCAGAAAAGAAGTAAAACAGTTGGAATTGTAACTGTTCTTTGTACTTGGTGTCCAAGTGTGAGTTATGATCTCCAAGTCTGGATGGAATGGAGTTAAAATTGTGGGTGATCATTGGATTTTTAACTGAAAAATTAATAAAAGTAGAAATAATTTTATTATTATGTTCTATACCACTTCAGTGAATATTCCTGGGAGTGATTGTTGTTCAAATTAAGAGATGTGAGTTGAGGAAAATCAAAAGCTGTCCCCAGATCTGAGCAGTTATAACCCCGTATTTTACTAATAACTTTGAATAGTAACTTTGTCTATGATTTCTGTGGAGTAAAAATACTCAACCCCTCCCAAAACCCAAACAATCTAATCCTCAGATGTTCCTGTAGTAGCAGCTCTGCTCACCTCACCTTCTTTGTGACAGCCACTTGCTTTGGAAAGTCCTTGATGGAAAAGGTAACGCAGTGATCCTGTGGACATTCTCTGTTTTTTACTGTGTACAGGGGACCTTGTTTCCCCCTGAAAATCAGAATTTGTGACATAATTGTGTGCAAACCAGCATCTTTTCTGCACTCTGTAGTGCCAGGGTAGCACCTGCTGAGCTGTGTGTTCATTGCACCAGGCTCTCCTAGATGGGTGTGTTACATCTCCCAAGGAGCAAGAAGGCATAAAGAGAGGTCTTTATATTCCAGGAACAAACATTTAGGGAATACTGGCTGAAAGAGGAAGGGAGGAGGAATTCAAGTCAACTTAATCAACTTAATAATTTTACTTTGAAGAAAAAACACATTCTGGACAAAATTCATAGCTGTTTCTCTAATGTCCATTATCATAATATCCAGCTCACTCCCATGAGGAATGTATGGAAAATAATACCAGAAGGACAATCTGATAGCAGGAGTCTCAAATAGCTCTGCTTGCCCACAACTTCTGACTGCTGCTGTCCAGTGACTGGAGAAATGCTCCAGATCAGTTCTTACACCTGCAGAGTGTGTCTCATGCACAAAGAATATCAGGAAGAGCAAGCAAGGTCTATGTCATTGATTTTCTGCCTCTGGAACATTGACATATTTCTACTTTTGTCTAGAAATGTCTTTTGTTATAATTAGCTCTATGAAGCTTTTCTGCCTTTTTTTTTTTGGTTTTTGTTTTTGTCTCTTCTCATCTCTCATAGTATTTTCTACTCACTGTTGCTTTGCCATGTACAAAATCCTGGCTGGCTTTTTCAGGAATCTTGCCATCTGTTGAGTACCTTGTACCAGCCTAACGTGTGAAAGTCTGCAAGGCTCAGCTCATGCTCTCTTTTCCTCATTTGTTCAGCTCACAGGCTTGCATCTTACTCAGAAAGAAAATCAAATTATGACCATCAGGCTTTTTAAGGATGTGTAGAAGAACATCAAATGGATTTAGAAGTCTGTCTATGATTCTGACCGTGGTACATTTTCATTCTGCATCTTAATTTTTACCTTCCTTCCTCAGAGCAACAAAATCTCCCTATTTCAAAACACTCACAGTGTGTATTAGGAAAAAATTTCACTGAAAGAGTTGTTAAGCACTGGAATGGGCTGCCCAGGGAGTTGAGGGAGTCACCATCTCTGGAAGTGTTGAAAAAATGGCTGGATATGGTGTTTTGTGGTGCTGTTAATGGACATGGTGATATTTGGTCAAAGTCTGGACTTGATGATCTTGGATTGATAATTCTCTGATTCTTATCTGGCTCATGTCCCTGCTAAAAAGAAGAAAAAAGTAAAAGCTTTATGCAGTTATCTCAGTGACTGAAGGTTTAGTTACCTTTTGGAGAGTTAGAAAGTCTTTCTATCTCAGGAAAGAAACTGCTCAGTCACTGCTCCCTGTGCTTTCCCAGCAGAGCCTGAATTTTATAGAAGCAGAACTTGCTTTTGGAACCAAAACCTGCAGGTTACAGGATTAGGAAAACAATGGAAAATATCCTTTGTAAACTTGGTCTCTAAGACAAGAAAAGCTTTTTCTTTTGAAGGAGTTTAAAAAGTCCAAGTGCAGCAAGCAAAGTGAGGAGCTGTTCATCCTTTGTACTCAAATGATTAACATCTCCAGAACAATGAAAGACTCCAGTAAGATTTTGTCAGCCAGGCTGAAGAGTTGGCCTTGGACTAATCTAAAGAAATGCTGGACTGGCTCTGGAGCAGTGTGGAGTGTTGTGGTGCAGCACAGTTTCTTAGCTTCTCTGACATCTTTCCTTTCCCCTCACTTTTTTCTCCCTCCTTGCTGCATTCCTTTGAAGGAAGGTACAGATGATTTTGATCGTTTATTTCCTGTGTTTTACACTTGCGTGGTTGCCTGCTTGGAGTTGTGGTGGGCGTTTTATTTTTCTGACCCTTAAAAATAAGCTTTGAATTTTAGTTCATCACCCAGGATAAACTGAAATTTTCCATAATTCTCCCTCTGCATGACCAGCTCACTGGTTTGCATTTTCCTGCTGTTTTAAGAATTGGGAAAATCTTAAAGAATAGCAGCAGGTTTGAAACAGTGTTTTCCATGTTATGCTCTGCGTAGTGCAAATGCATTTCCTTGCAGGTTTGTCTGTGGGTTTTGTTCAGGCTCTGTTTGGTATGAAAGCAATTAAATGAAAAATAGAAACTACAGGTTTAGAGTTTCTCTGCAGCATTTAATACTCGGGGAATAGGTTCAGAATCTGGAGTGGATGCTCTGAAGTGATGGAGAAGATCAAATATGGAATTTCAATATTTCAATTTTTAACCTAAACACCATGTTCTGAGCTTTTTCTATGGGATTCTAAATTGAAAGGAATATGGATTGAGTCAAGCCTACTGTTAAATGAATTTTAAGGTGAAGAGATGATGAATATCTGTATGTTTTTTTCTGTAAAACATTTATATATCTAAATACTTTTTTTTTTTAATTAATCGACACACTGACCTGTGAGTGGAGTTTACAAGAGCAGAAGAATAAGAAAGGCTTTTTTGGTTATTATCACACAAATTTGGCAGTAGATGAGGTTTTTACCTGTATTTGGTTCCAGGCCATACACAGTTCCTAATTCGAGGAATGCTTTATCTGTGATAGGGCAAAGATACATCTTTTTTGTGAACTAACACTATCAGGATGCTTTTCATCTCCTCTTTGTATTTAATTGAGGTCCTGTTTTTCTGTGTGCCTATCCTTGCTTTAGCTCCATAGCAATCATTGGAAATAACTAAGGCTGCAGAAAAATAAACAGGAAAAACTCTGAAATCTGAGTATTACCTCTTCCTTTATATTCTATGATAATGTTCAAGTCCTTTAAAATAGTTGATTGCTACTGGTGTTTTGGTTTTTGTTTTGTTTGGTTTTGTTTTGGTTTTGGTTTCCCTCCTGTCTCAGGAATTTCTCTAATTGCCTGCCAGTGACACTTCTTCAGGTCTTTCTATCAGCTTATGATCATATAATTTATTACAAATTGCTTCCCTGCATCTTTAATGAATATTCAGAGCACAGAGTGAAAACAAATCTGTGACCTTCTAGAAGGAATTAAGATTTTTTTTCTATAGCTAGAGGTTTTAAGCAGTAATATAAACAAAATTATTTAGCTGCAAATAAGCAGAAAGGAGTTGTCAACATTCCCCCTCTTGACTGCATTGCTTCCCTTCCTTCCTTTTGAGAAGGTTTTCAGTTTTCCTTTACTTTGTCACTTGAAGACTTAGAAGAAGGAGTTAAGGCTCTGAAGTTTCTGTAGTTCTGTATGGCTGCTGTGATTACAATGTGCTGCTCAAAATGTCAGCAGTGTCCCCATCTCCATGGGTGACTCTGCCCATCCGTGTCACAGGACCTCTCCAAGCTGGATCTTGCTGGAATTGCTCTTGGAAATGTGGGGATGCACCTGTTCTGAAATTAATTCAAGAGGACATTTCAGTATTGTGGCAGTCTTGGCAAGTGTTAAATGTGTTAATCTTTACGTCCTACCCAAACTTGTGTGCTATTTGGATAAAATTCAGCTTAAATTATCACAGCATCCCAGCAACTTCTGGTGGTTTCTTATTTTCCTTCTTTTTTTTTTCTTACTGAATTCTGAACCTTCTTTTAAAGAAATCTGACTGAAAGTTAAGCCTTTTATTTAATATGCCACAATTTCCCCACATTTCCTCACAGAGAATTCAATTTTAAGTAGATTTTTATTTTCCATTAATATATGGTTTAAGATAAAGCTGAGTTAAATAATTAGTGACTGCTAGAGAATGCATGTGTAAATTAACTCATCTTTTTGCTTGCAAGTTATCCATGAGTGAGAGTTCATTATATTTACAGAAATAAAATCTTACAGAATACTTAGATTCCCTGTGATTTGTCACCTGGTTTGCCTACCACCAACTCGTGATTTTGAAGAGAGACTAGAAAGTGACTGTTGGAAATGGAAAAGATTTGTTGCCTATGTGGAACTGGACATTATTTAAATTGAGAAATTAAAGTGTAATCTAAGCAGAAATTCCTAATATGAATTTAATATTTCAAGAATGGAATTTAGACATGGTATAAATATGTTTCCCTCCTATTAGTTAAATACCACAAGGTAGATTGTACTGTGAATGGTAAACCTACATCATAAATACATGCAAATGTTTCATCTGGATGATTTATTCATATTCTGTGGAAAGTAGTTTATTTTCATATCCTACATACTGGAGTGTGTATTTTTAATAAAATGGCTTTTGTGTGTGTGTGTTGGAGGTTTGTAAAACAAAATGGTGGGGAAAACTCCAGAAATAACAGCGAAGAGAGATCTTCTTCAGCTCATTTATGTTTCTTTTGAAAGTACTTGATCTGTTGTGTCTTGAATACCATTAATGCAAAAGACTGAAATTACCACTTTTGAGGCCTTTATGACTTTCTACATTTCTAAGATTGCAAAAAACCTGAAGAATATAATGCTGGGAATATTCAATTTGGGAACATTCAGATGGTATAATATGGAAAAGATGTGCAGAAAGATCATTTTTCTTAGGTTCCATTGCATAAGGGAATTGAAATATCCCCATTTATTTAGTACCCAGGCTAAGCCCGAGTAGTCTGCACTTAGTGATACCCCTTAGTTGCTCAAATGTTTGAAGATCTGCAGTACAAAAATGCAGCAACAGAGTTTTCAAGAAGAAAACCCCAAAGCAAGCAAGGCTTTTGTGAGCACACAGGAATAGGTTTGAGTGAGTTAAAATGTTTAGGTGTGGAGCAGAGATATGCAGCTGCTCATTTTTGGGGAATATTACTGAGGGCTACCTGGTTACTAAGCTGGGATAGGTGCTTGATGTAGCCTTCATGTTCTGTTGCGTCCCTTCTTTTTTTTCTAATTCCATGCTGTATTCCCTGAAAAATTGTATACTTTCATGAAATATATGTGTTGGTGCTTTTAGTATTCTAATCTGGCTCAGGTTTTGAGCCGCATAAACGACAAGTAACTTGGAAACGACAAGATAAAATTAATTCATTCAGCATTATGAAACACAATTTAAACTGATTAATGCCAGTTAAGATAGTATATAAACATGGAGATTAAAAAAAAGAGAACTATAACTTCAGCAGTATGAAAAACAATTTTAAACTGAATAATGCCAGTTAAAATTGTATACAAGTAGGTAGATTTAAAAAAAGAAAAACAGAACTTTCTTTTATAAATGAAACTGAAGATATTTCAGTCTCAGTTGATATATATTTAGAAAAAAAAAAATACCGTGACTGTTCTACTGCTTTCAGCTGTCATTTTTGTCAGTTCTTAATTTACTTCTTTCCAAACAAGTTTACAAATTTGTTCATTTAAAATGGAAAGTTGACTACTGCTGTTTCTGTTTAACACATGCTCAAAAATGTGCTACTTTTGAGGATGCTTCTTTAGGTGAAAGCTGAAGTCAAGCATTTGAGCCTGTTTACTTTCAGAAATCTGTTTAAATTGGTACCTGACTGCACCTTCCAGTGTTCCTGTTTGATTTTAACTTAATAATGGAATTAAAACCAGCAACCATTATTTGTTTAATACGAGTGTGGGGATATTTTATTTCCACTGAGTAAGAGATTGCATGAACATTTATATCTGTAGTTGTAGAAAGATTCTTCTCCCTTACTCCTGGGAAGTTGTGAAAACCTCAGAACTCCTGTTGGATTTCTGTGAACTGAATTTTTACCCCAAGGTTCCGTGCCAAATGTTCCAGTTCTGAAGAGGGATGTGATAGGTAGTGGTTGGGATGTCATGGTTTGAATGAAATTTTTTAACTTCCTCTTTTCAAGAGGAGATTTCTTGTTACAACAGGCTGTTAATGGCAGGCATGAATGGGCTGGTAATAGGGCACTTGCTTGGAGTGTTCAGCTTGAATTGAGCAGGAAAGGCTTTTTGAATAGATTTTTCATTTACTATAAAAGTGCACTTTAAAGGTTGACTTTTTTAAACTGTTCTTTCTTAACATAAATATTTCTAAGAAGTGAAGAAGACTCTGAATACTAATACAGTAATTTTGGGTCAAAAGTCTCCTTTTCTAGACCTGAGCACAGTTCAGGGCAGTATGCTCTCTTTGGAGACTTCTTTGCCATTGTAGTATTGTTCTATGCCATCTTTCATCCAAGAACTTCAGCGTTAAAGTTCTGAATAAGAAAAAATGGAGAGACATTTTTCAGCAGCAAGCTGTGTTCTTGTAGCTGTGATATCATCTTTCTGTTTTTCTTGAGTGAACTGCAGTGTTCCTGTGGCATTTTTTACCAGTACATGAAAAAGTCTCATGAATATGTGGTGCAAAGTATATTGAACATCAGTCATCATTGTTAGAGTGAAAAAAATAAGTAAAGGGACAAAATTATTTGAACTTTTAGGTTCTAATCATTAAGGAAAATTAGCAGTTGAATTACAGAGTTGTGTTCACTGGCTAGGAGCTGTAAGCAAAAATGAGAACAACATCTGTCCCAAATATAGCAGAGCTGTCGGTCTAAGCTAAGATAGAAGAACACAGCACAGAGAGTTCAAGGGAACATTCCAATCTCATCTGATTATTTATCCAACTATTTATTGATAAGGCATCATTCACATAACCAGACTCAATGGTTGAGATTGGGAGGCACCTCTGAAGGCACCCAATGCTACCCTTTATTATTATACAGGCAAAGAGAAAGTAACCTTTCATGGCTAAGCCAGTCCTTTAGTATCAGTACAGTACTTAAAGATTGAAATTGTAACCTTTTAGTCATTATTTGTCCAGATTTAATTGTTACAGAGAGAACAATAATCCATTTGGAATTATTACACACTGAATTCTTAGCATAGGGAAAGGGGCAGGAACTATGGCCACCCTCCTAGTGCTGTAAGGTTGGTCTCTTCCTAGTGCTGGTGAAGTGTCTTCCACTGGAACATGGCAGAGGTAACTTCTTTTCTAGGATGCACTCTAATGTGTTTGTGCACCTTACATTTTCTTCATTGGTCTGTGGTTCCTTGTTAGATCCCAAATGAGCATATGTTAGATGTTATTTGTTCTTATTAGCCCTGAGCAGGGTTTTGTCCAGCTGTGTACGTGCATTTCTTTGATTGTTGGTGAGTGATTTACAGCCTTTGGGGTTTTGCTTGTACAGCTGTGCTGCAGCCACCTCTCAAAGTGTCCATCATCAGACAGGGCTTTTATTTATTTACGCCACGATTATCTTGTTCCTAAATATCTCATTCTCCATAGAGTAACTGCCTCTTGCAGCTCCGTGTGTAAAGCTGTGGTTGTACCGCACACCTAAAACAAAATAGATGCAGTATCCTGGTCAGGGGGACAAATTGTTAAGGCAGCTAAAGCTCATATAATAAAGTTGCAGCCAGGTCAATCAGAGCAAACTGAACAAACCTCAGTCCTGAGGCCTTGTGAGCTCAATACAATGCACCAGAAATACAAATTCATGCCCTTTCCTGGCTAGGACACTTCAGTGTTACGAGACTGCCCAGCCTGGACGAGAGTTTGTTTGAAATGATGAACACATGAGGGAAGTGGACATGATTTCCAGTCAGTTCTCTAATGAATATTCATTCAGGTAAATAGAAAATGATTCTCTGGCACTCTGGAATATTAATGAAAGAGAACAAATGAGTTTAATTACAATTACTTGGGAAAGATCGCTTCTTTTTTTTCCTCCAATTTGTCAAATAGTTGTATGCTCATTGTTGTCAGGAGTAGGTTGTATTACCCTTGAAAACCAAAACTGCTGCCTTTAGGGGGGGGTGAAGTGCTTTCTAGAAAGCAGTGAATAATGGCAAAATTATTAATAGCATGATTTATGGAAAGAAAACTTAATCAGAAATTGTTGACCTGCCTAATACATTCAGAACAGTTCTGCTTTACTGAGTGTGGAATCAGAGCAGTTTCTTCCAGTGAAACTATTAGAAGCAACAGATTTGGGCTTTTGAACAACAGCCTTTCATATTTTATGCAGTGAATAGCAGGCCTGCTGAAAGTTCTTCCCTAAATGGAATGTGACATTGTCTTCCACAGAAAAATAGGAAATAATTATTCTCTCTGAGCATCCCAACTGTTTTTCTTATGGGATGGCTGAAACATTTTGTTACTACTGTTGCTAGAGACAGCTGAAGTAATATTTAATGTTTTATACACTTGATTCCATGTGAATGTACTTTATAACAAGAGATTGAACTGGATATTGAGGTAGTATCAGTGAGCATAAGAAACAACAATAATAATTAATTTTGTAGCTCATCGGGGATGCGCATTTTTTTTATATGAAGTTGGTTATGCCTGTTGAAAGCCTGAAATAAGTGTAATATTACATAGAATCCTTTTTTTTCCAGAAAGAAGGAGAGACAGCAGTCTATTTAAAATTTGTGTCCTGTAGCTGCCTCTTTCTTACTGTAACAGTTTCTGGCTGTGTAGACTCATAGATTGGTTTGGGTTGGAAGGGACCTTAAAGATCCTCTAGTTCTAGTCTCCCTGTCATGGGGACTTTGGGGAATTGTCTATACTACCTTAACTTCTAATCAGACATTTTTATTACAGAATTTTTTATTAAGGAAGAAACACTGCCAGATATAATATGTGTTCCTCTTTTATAGATGTGCAATGTATTATGGTCTTGTCACTTATTTTGTAGTGGGAAGGGGTGAAGGGTGAAAAATGATGGGAATATTTGTTGTGAGTTTGGGGAAGGGGTAAAAATAAAGGGTAACACCAATAGAAATATTTCTCTAATGTTGCTGCTTTCATCAAAGTGTCAGAACTGGCTCATAACTGCTACAAATTGTTAAAAGAGATAAAATATGTAACAAGCCTGGGAAGTCTATTTAAATTTTCATATGTGGACGCAGTAAGCTGATCAGTAAATTTAATACTTGATGCTCTGATTTATCTTCACTAAATTTTTTTATCTGCCTCCACTTTTTCAATGAGAGCTGTAGTAACTTTTGCAGCGAGACTTGAAATGCAGTTTTTGTTGTTTGTCCTTGCACAGCTGTCTTTTAGAGGCCAGTTTCCAGGGAAAGCAAACAAAAAGCAAACGCTTCAATTTATCTCTTTCTTGAGATCATGCTCTTCATTTTCTGCAGTAGAAATTTTACTCATTATAGCAATATTCATATACCTTAGTGGTTAAAGTTCACTCTGTTCCTAATGAACTTCTAAGTTCAGAAGACGAACATGCAAAAATGGAAATCTGGAATCATTCCATTTCCTAGAGAAGTGTTCCTGTCTTCACTTTCAGATCAGACTTAGGAGGAGGTTAATGGATGACATGAGGTGGTTGGATGAGCCTAAAAGATACCATCTATTTAAAATGTATAAGGGTATAAATAGTCACCAGATGGCACTATGGCTGAGATAAAACACAGCACCCATAAATATAGTCAGCTACAGCTCAGAATAAATGCTAGTTTTCTCTGAAGTTGTTATATCAAACAGTGGTAGAGTTTTTTTAAATTATTTTTGTTTTTTCTGTCTGTGTTGAACTTCAGTAGCTCTGTTGGCTTCAGTAGCTTGTGCTTTATCTAGTCAAGACCATTTATGCCAATGGAGCCAGCCAACTGATACTTGCTAATGATTCATTTTAGACTATCTGATAAAGTTATAATAAATTTAGGCAGCTTTTGGTATTCTTCTTTTACTTCAGAGGGAATATATGCAACAAATTACTTGAGGAGAAAAAGTAATTTTGATCAGAGTCTCACTTCAGTGCCTGGTAAAGTTAAATGGAGAAGATTATTTTGGGAGGTACTGAAAACCACCTGGAAGACAATGCAGTCATTGGTCACAGCCAGCTCGGCTTCAGGAGGGCAAAGTCCCTGCTTAGCAAACCTGATTGCCTTTCATGAGCAGGTCACCCACCCAGCTGGGCAAGGGAAGCCACTTGATGTCATCTTGCTGGATTTCAGTAAAGCTTTCAACACTGCCTCTCATAGTGTCCCTCTGGACAAAATGTTCAGCTCCCAGCTGGGTAAACACATGATGGAATGGGTGAACAACTGGCTCAGGGGTTGGGCACAAAGGGTGATAATGATAGCCATGATATCAGACAAGTAACCTATCACTAGTGAGGCTCCGTCCTCGGCCCTGTGCTTTCAGCATCTTCATAAATGACTTGGGCACATGGCTGGAAGGGACACTGAGAAAGTTCACAGATGATACAAAACTGAGAGGAGCTGTTGATGACCTCAAAGGCAGGGAGGCCTCACAGAGAAACCTGAACAAATGCACTGGGCAAACCTGAACAAATGCACTGGGCAATCACCAGCCATATGCTGCTCAACAAGGACAAGTGCCAGATTCTGCACCTGGGATGGGCAGCCCTGGCTGTACAGACAGACTGGGGAATGAGAGGCTGGAGAACACCTGTAGGAAGGGAGCTGGGGATCCCCGTCAGTGGAAAGTTGAATGTGAGTCAGCAGTGCCCTGGCAGCCAGGAGGGCCAGCCCTGTCCTGGGGTGTCAGACACAGCATCACCAGCTGGGCTAGAGAGGGGAGTGTCCTGCTCTGCTCTGCTCTGCTCTGCTCTACTCTGGGGTGGCCTTGGATATTGTGTGTGGTTTTGGGTGCCTTGATGTAAGAAAGATACGAAGTTGTTAGAGAGCATCCAAAGGAGGGTAACAAAGATGGTGAAGGGTGTGGAGGTGAAGCCACATGAAGAGTGGCTGAGGACACTTGATCTGTTCTGCCTGGAGGAGACTGAGGGGAGACCTCATTGCAGTTACAGCTTCCTTGTGAGGGGAAGAGGAGGGGCAGGCACTGATCTCTGCTCTGTGGTGACAGTGGCAGGACCGGAGGAAATGGCCTGAAGTTGGAAGGTGTAGCTTGGATATTACGAAAAGATTCTTACCCCAGAGGATGGATGGGTGCTGGAACAGGCTCCCAGGGCAGTGATCACAGCACCAAGCCTGACAGAGCTCAAGAAGTGTTTGGACAGCTCTCTCAGACCGTGGTGAGATTGTTGGGAATGGTGCTGTGCAGGGCCAGGAGTTGGACTTGATGATTCTTGTTGGACTCTTCCACTCATTCGGTGATCCTGTGAAATGCTTCTCAACCAAGGATTTATACCAGGACAGTCATGAAGGAATAGTCAGATACTATTCTGTTTAGATTTGTGATACAAGTTTAATTGGAGATCTTAGTGAAGCTTTTGCATCCTTGGAATAATAGCACTTTGGGAACTGGCATTGAAGTTAAGAGGAACAAAAATAAATTTCCTTTTCACAGAGGTTTCACCTAATTTTTGTTTTATTTGTAAAATCAGTTACCTAAATGATGCTTTAAAGGAATGATATCAGTCAAGCTATTGCTTATTCTAAAGGCTTGTTCTCTCATTAATTTTTCTGTTTGATGAAGTATCTTACCAGATCTGACATGACTTTTCTTTAGTCCTAGGGCGTCACACTTTGACTAGTCAAGTAAAGTCTTCGTGGTGGTAATATAACTTGGCAGATAAGCAGAAATCCTAGAGAGATGTGGAGTAATACTGTCAGTATTTACATAAATTTTTAGAAGTTCAGAGTTGTAATGTGTGCTCTATGTTCTAATTCTGCTATACTAAATCTAGAAAAAAGATTGGAAGTATTTAAACTTTAAAGTAAGTGTAGTTGATAATGAGCAAATTTGAGTAGAAGTGTTAATTCTTTTTGCCTTGCAGCCTGAGTTCAGTGCCACGGTCAAGTTGATCCATATGCCTTATGAAAACAGCAATTCTAATTATCCCAAGTGCTTAATTTTCTTGCCTGAATATTCAAGTCTCATACTATGATGGAATTTACTTTCATTATCTAAGCTTTACATGTCAGATAACATTTCTTACCAAATCCGAGCTTTAAGAAGGATACAACATGTGGAACTTGTTCTGTTTTAGTTCATCCTTAAATAATGATCAAGAAAGAAGGAAGGTGTAATACAAACCTATTTTAGAGCTTTATTTAGTTTTGGCTGGGAGATAATTTTTCTTTTCTTTGAGTCTTGTTTTCACTTGCATTTGGAAGTATATCTCAAAGGTCTTACCTTTACTGCTGAAGAACACAAGTTCAGTGACATTTTAAGCTGTATTTAATTTCTTCTTTTTAATGTAGATAATACCCTTCAAAACCACTTTTAATGAAACTTTATACACATATGCATATATGCTTAAAAAATAAAATTGGATACTTATCATGGCAATGGCATAGGCTGGATGCTGGCTGGATAGAAAGTTGTGGCAGAAAAAACCTGGATGGATGTTGATGGAGAAACAGTCAGCAGTGTCTGTGTGCCTTTTCAGTGAAGGCCAACTCCAGCTGGGATGTACCAGGAAATGTGTGGTCAGCAGGCTCAGGGATTTGTCCTTTCTGGTCAGCACTTGGGAGTACTGTGCCCTGTTTTGGACTCTTGGTGTAAGATGGACAAGGAGATGCTGGAGTGAATCCATTGGAGGGAAGCGGGATCCATGATGCATGTGGTGGGATCTGAGGTTTCTGCAGCTCCAAGTGGAGGAGGCTGAGGGTGTTACTTGTTGGCAGAGTGTAGGGTGAAGGGAGCTAGGCTTATCTAGGAAACACAGTGAAAAAATAACAGAATTGCAGAATGCTTGAGTCTGGAAGGCACATCTGGACAGCGTCTTTGTTCCACCCTGCTCAAGCAGTCCAGTCATTGTGTCAAGTTGACTTTTGAGTATAAGTAAGGTGGGAGACTCTACAGACTCCTGGGAAACCTGTTCCAGTGCTCTCACCGTGTGCTGATTTTGGCTGCAGTAGAGTTAACTTTGTTCATGGTGGCTAGTGTGTGGCTGTGGTTTGGGCTTGTGCTGGAAACAGGTTGATTATTGAGTAGTGTTTCCTGATGTTCAGAGGGAACCTCCTGTGTTTCAGCCTGTGCCCTCTGTCTGTCACTGTGCCCCACCCAAATTAGAAGCAGTGGGAACAAGTTGGAACATAAGAAACTGCAGTCAGTTAGGGAATTTCTTGTTTAGAGGGAGGGCACTCAGATACAAAATACCTGCTCAGAGTTGTTGCAGAATCCCCATTTTCAGAATTTGGCTTGGTGAAACAACCTGCTGTAATTTAGCGCTGCATTGAGTGGGGCTGATCAGAGAACCTTCAGAGATTCCTTCTCAGCTAAAATATTTTATACTGTATGACATAATGTACTCTGTGAGCACATCTTTTTCTTTGTAGAGACCTTCATCATTCTTGCCTTTTTTTTAAATGAGTCACATTTTCCAGTATACAGATTATTAGGCAATTAGCAGTCTGCATTTGATAATTTAAAGAAATGCAAACATTTCCCTGAGTAATAAAGGACACTTGTTTGTTTTTCATCAGCTGGCTGAACTGGTCTCAGTGGTATTACTGCACTGGGATTAAAAAGATGAGGAAAATAATAAAAGTGGCAAACAAAAGTTATTTATTGAGAATGTATGTCTGAATTAATGAAATCTTCTGTATTTCGAAACCAGTTTTGAGACAATTTTCCTTTCTTCATATTGAGTGGTGTTAGTAACAACTGTGTAGCCATCATTTCCCTGTTCCAGTTCTATGGACATGTAGTAGAATGAAGCTGAAGTCCAGCAGCTCACACAGATTATTTGTGTACTCTTGATTGCCATATGGGTTTTTTTTCCCTCCTTGAAAAATGAGTTTTGATTCTGCTCTTGGTTTGTGTACTTTGAATTCTAGGCATCACTTCATGTTTTATAGCAGCATTTTCAAGATTGTTGCTGTTGTGCTTTTATTTGTAGTGTTCTAGGGGGAAGGGAGGTCAAAAAATGTCACACCGTCTGTCTCCTGTGTGCCACAGAAGTTCATTTTCAGCTTCATGGAGGAAAAAAAATTGAAATTCGCTCTGTGGATGTGACAAAGTGTTTCTGAGGACAAGTGTTCAAATGCAATATTGTCAAGCTATTTTTAGCCAACTGCTGTCCCTATAGTGCTGTTTAAAGATTCAGCTCAGGCTGCTAATAGATATATTTATAACCATTCTGTCAACTGCCACAGCATGAGTGCTGTTACAGATGATAATTCTATTCTTGGAAGCAGTGCCATGGTTACCAGTCCCTGAGCTGCTCAAATAGAAGCTATACATCTGTACACACTTAGTAACATTTTAATATCCAAACACATTTTTACACTGCAAGAAAGAACAAAGCTAGACATGATAATCGAAGAAATGATACATGCAGAAAATCTCTCAAAAATTAAAATCAGAAAAAAATACAATAACTTCTTGAGTATTACATATTCTGAAGTCTGGGTGTGAAACAAACTGTTATTACGTTTCTTATTGCATTTTGTTGGTGTTTATTGTTAAGCAGTCTGATTTCAGTGGGGCTTATTTCACATTGGATTGATAATGGATTGATACCAAGTACAGCATGAGTGTGCAGGCATGCACTCGGTACTGTAGAAAGTCATTATGCTGATGAGGTTAGTGTTATGCCTTTGGACAAATAACAGAATTGCACTAAATTTGTGATTCATCTGTGTTATGATGAAGTTTGATGTGAAATGTTTCCCATGGCTGGACATTTGTGTGTTGTGCTCCAAGCGTGGGTTTGTGAGATGCTCTTTGCTGTGGAGCCTCAGCTGTGGCTGGTGGTGGCTGCCTGGCATCACAGCTTGTCTGAGGCTGGGTGTCCTGGGGAAGCCCTGGATATGCCTTCATTTGGTTCTAAACCCCCCTTGATCCAAGGTTCATTTGGGCCTAAACCCCCCTTGATCCAAGGTCCTCTGCAGCTTTCTTAGTCCGACTCCTCATCCCTGGGAGTGTTCCATGATTCTGTGACTCTTTGGGGTCGGTATTTGCTAAATGTTAATGCAGAGCCCAGGACTTGGCCGCTTTGTTTGCTTTGTCTGAGCACGGAGGAGGCTGAAAGTGTGACTGGAATGAGGACATCAGGTCCCACGTTTGAACGGACTCTGTTTTAAGTGCCTGCAGCACTGTGGCATGACTGAAAAGACACCAGAGAAGAGAGTGTAGACCTGTGTAGTAGTGAAGCTTTCAAGGCTTTGGAGATCTTTGGTTTATATTTGCTCTGCTTGTGCAGTCAGGTTTGCAGGGAATTGCACTGTGAGGCCATGAGTAGCAGTAACAGGCCCTGAACAATTGTTGTACAGGGCTTGGGATGATTTGTTATCATTCATCATGCTGGAAAGAGAGGACCCAGTCTGGTTTTACTGCTGTGGAGTTGAGGAACAGGCTTCCGTGATTCATGGACAGCAGTGGTAGATTTTAATTTGCCATTAAATTGTTTGTTTAATAACAGATTTAAAAAAAAAGCTATATTGATTTTTATACAATGACAGTAATCATAAAAAGATCAGTGTGTTTTTTTTAGTGCAACATCAGTGCCACTGAATGTATCACTTTTCTGCTAGATGTTGGATATGGAATACCTAAATATCACACCTGAAAGATGGAAACTAAAATTAACTTTGTTTTTTTAGGAAGATTTGTGGTAAGATTAATATTTAGAAGAAGATAGAGCCAGTATTAGTAGATTTATTCAGCTGTGGTGAAATTTTAATATAATCAAAAGGAAGTTTGTTTTCACAATGCGCATAGTACAAATTGTAAAATTCATTGTTGCTAAATGTTAGGATGGCCATGACAAAGGACAATTTCAACATGGAACAAGAGAAATGGAAAATTGGACTTGCTAGATAGCCTGCTGTCCAGATGATCCAAAGGCAGTGTCTGTGCTAAAAAACTTGTTTGATACTGAGTATGGATAAGAGTGATGATTGTTTCATGCTTTACTTGTCATATTTCTCCTCAGACAGGTACTGGTGTCCAGTGCAGGATGCAGAACTTTGGGAATGCCTGATTTATTCCAATAATAAAAGCTCTGTATTAAGGCCCAGGGCACCAAGGCTTCATGTGACTAAAGGACAGAAGTCATCCAGTATGTCAGGACACATCTTGCTGATGTGTGTATAAGACAAAAAACAGTGTTTGGTTTGACTGCTCAGAGAATTTTTTTTTTAGTATTTTTCATGCTTCTTGCTGTTCTGTTAAGCAGGTTTTACCAAATCTCATTAATTTGATGAGCAGTTTATTTTTTTAAAAAAGATAATGCAATGACTTGTTCCTTAATAATTTTGCTTTATGCACAGTTTTCAACAAAACCTTCAAAAATGTTGAAGTAATGCAGGTGTTTTTATGTGGCTGATAGCAATTACAGGTTTAACTGGTGTTCTTGGCATAGCTTTTGTTGTAATCAGTGAAGGCAAGTGGTCTGTGTTTTCTTATAGTGAAGATTGCAAGGAATGGATGAACACAAATTCAAATTCTTTTCATGGGTTTGTTCAAATTTTGCACCAGAAATCTGAATCATGCTGTGGTTTGTCTTTCTTGTTCAGTACTAGAATTGTGATGTGCCTGACTGTGTCTAGAAGTGAGGCAGATACCTAGCCTCTTGTGAGAGAACTTGGTGTTTAGTCTTGGGAATGTACAGAAAGAGAAAGAAAAAAAATATCTGAAGTTAAAGTAAAACTCAAAAAATTTGTACAGATGATGCTGGAGGGCATGAAAAAGTGTCTTGATAGAGAGGGGAATTCTGAAAGAAAGTGTTAATTCATTGTTGAGTAGCATTCCATAGATGTTATTTTTGAAGAGTGAAGAATCAATTTTTTCTTGAAGTCTGGTGAGGGACAGGTTTTTTTCACATTGAAGGGACAAGAGATTTGAGACTGGTGACTCAGAAAGGTTCCCGATGATTTGGTGTTGCATAGGTTGCTCAGCCTAGTTGAGTTTCTGATAAGATGAAAGAACTTTTCCAAACATGTGGAAGAGAAGAACATGACTGAGCACAGTGTGGAGTTACCAGCCTCAGTTCAAGCTTGACTGACCTGTTTGTCTTCTTGGCAGAAATGGCTGATTCTTTGATGATGCTGAGGCTGATACCATCCAATATATGAAAATTCCAGATGGTGAAACAGAATGTGTCCTCAGCAAATTCGTGGATGAGACTTGAGTGTTGAGTAAACACTGTAAGTGGTAAAGATTGAGTGCAAAAGTATCTTGGGAAATTTGAGGCTGTCACCAATAGGAATTTCAGAAGTTCTGCAAGGAGAAGTGCAAAGTTCTGATGAAATGGTCTTTGTAGTCACAGTGGATGCCAAGTTTTATTTAGGATGAGCCAGGAGAGCATTCTCACTGGGAATAAAGGACAGCTGTTCCTGCTTCTTTATATTATGAAGTGTTATGCAGTCCTTTGTGAAGGTAAAAAAATTTGATCATTGTCAAGTTCTCAAACACATTTAATCTACTTCCTCCAAACATGCAGAAATCGCACTGGGTTTATTGCTTAATAGTATTATATTGCCAATGGGGGATGTGAAGCACAAATTCTGTGTTTGGTTTCACTGGCCATAGAGATGGTTGCCAGGTCTCCATGTTACCTTAGTGTTTGGCAGTTTCATGCTTTAATTACTCCCTTTTTTATTCTTTTCCAGACAACTGAGTTATTTGAAGCAGTTGTTTCTTCTCTTCCAGAAGCTTTCTCATGGAATTTTTTAGATTCCTGCCAACTGTGCCTTTTATGTGAGACTGCAAAGGAGGTTGTGACAGATTGGTTTGCAGTTTCATCAGTATGCTGCTAATACTCATTTTTACATCTCTCTTTCATGAAACACAGATGGTCAGGTTTTTTAGATGATTAGTGTGTCACTGAAATTGGGTTTTGGCTAAGATTGTTGGCTGAAACTCATCCTAACTGAAGCAGATGACACTGGTTGACTAAGGGGAAAAGATGAAAAGGTAGGAATTTGTTTCTTCAGGAATGTGTGTAGCCGTGTAGTTCTTAAGACATAGGGTGCTTGGCTTAAGTCCCATCACTTTTGCTTTTCAGATACGAAGAAGAAGAGGCATCCAGTCATATTTCCTAATGTTAATTTTAAATGCAACTTTCTCCTTTTATTTTAGATGATATATTTGCCTTAAGTGGTGGCATCAAATGTCATTTATGTGGCTTTGTCTTTGGGTGTATTGAATTATAGCTACCAATAGTATCCGTGATACAGCATGTACCTTCTTCTGTTTGGTGTTTTGCAAAGAACACGTTATATACAGCCTTTTGCAAAGAGTACCACCTCTCAGCATAGGTTTTATTTCTGCTTGGAATCCTAAAACAAACTTTGTTTGCATTTGTGTATCTCAGTTTCCTGTTCCCTTGCCTGAGAACAGATAGAATTCTGCAGATACGGTTTGTGGATTGATTTGCTGTCATTGATCTTCATGTTAGTCACTTTCCATTTAAGAAATAATAATTTTGATCACTCACTTACCGACAAGTGCACATAGTCTACAGCAGTTCATATGCCCTTGTACTGAGATGTTCTGCATGACATTGTGTTTGGTAGCACGTAAATGCCTAAAAGTCTCAGTCAAATACCCTGTATTTGAACTGAGATTTAAAAGAGGTAGGAAGCTGTATAAAAAACTCAGAAATCAACCATTTTTAGATGGCAGCTGTGGGTGAAATTTTTAATGTACTTTGACAAAGTGGAAATTTATTTTTCAAAACATTCCTTGACAAACCATGTCTGGTTTGGGTGGTGATATTTTTTTTGTGATCTCTTTAAAAACTGTTATAGAACATTGACAATTATGAAGAGGTCCAAGGCATCAAGTCCTGTAATTCCTGAATGTGGTGGAACAAGTTAGAACATCTGAAACCCAGTCTTTGGAAAAGAGGAGCAGTGCTATTCTCACCACGCAGGTATGGGGCATGTTTCTGGACGTTCTGCCTAACATCACAAAGGCATTTCTCTTCATCCTGGTCTTCTAAAGAAGACTTGATGAGATTTCTTTGAGGTCATGGGTTAACTGAATGGGTTTCTCAAAACTTTCTTCTGAATTTCCTCTGATACGACACATAAATTTTGGCATCCACATCCACTCTTCCAGGAACCTTGAGTTCTCTGCTAATTTTTTTCCTAGCAGAGCTTGGCACAGTTATATTGCAAGAGAAATTCTGCAAATGATTGGTTGTCCCACTGTCCCATTCCTCTTAGTTTCAAAAACCCTTCATTACCAAGTTCTTGTAAAACTTTGTGTTTTACAAGAGTAAAACACTCTCTGAAAATTTGTGAACAGCTCAGCATTTATCTGGCCTACCTATATTTAAGAGAAGATTATTGCTACCAGATTTCTTGTAAGGACTCATCATGATTTTTTTAGGCTGTTGGTTTTAGGATTGTTATGGAAGCACTGCTGATGAAAGCTGAATGCTCCATTATGAAAAAGGAGTAAGCTGCTTCAGAAAGCTCTGACTCATATGTACAAGGAACTAATTTTTATAGCCTTAGCAAAAGGACATCCATCTTCCTTCTTGATAAAAGAGCAGCCAAGAATACTCTTTTACTTTACTTTACAGAAGTAAAAAGAGTAAGAATACTCTCATATTTTACTTTAAAAGTCCAGGGTAAGCAGATTTGTGCAAAAAGTGTGTTACCAAGGCAAAAATAATTTGACATACAGCAACAGTGCTTCTTTAGGCAGATGGAAGTTTCCAGAAGATTAGAAAAAGCAGGCCTGTCCAGGATCTGTGAAAAAAATATTTTTTTTTCCAAAATCCAGAAATATGGATTTCTTGTGTCCTGCAAAGTTACCTTCCTAGTGGATGCTGGATATGTTTTGTTCTCCATTAGAAGGAGGTGGGGGATGACTTTTATTTGTTTAAATAAGACTGTCCACTTTATGGTGAGCCAGTCTGTTAGAATGTCACCGAATCATGGAATGTGTCAGTTAGAAGGGACCACAGCAGGTCAATCTCCCTTCTCGAGCAGGATCATCATAGAGCATATGGCACAGGATTGTGTACAGATAATGCTGGGGTATCTCCAGTGAGGAAGACTCCACACCCTTTTTGGACAAACTGTTCAGTGCTCGGTCACTGCACAGTAAAAAAAATTTTTCCTCATATTCGGGTGGAACTTCTGTGCATCATTTTCTGCCTGTTGCCTCTAGGCCTATTGCTGGGCACCACTGAGAAGGTCCATCCTCTGATACGTTCCTGACACACAGTGATAAAATGTGTTTCTCCTTGAGGCTGAACAGGCACAGCTCTCAGAGCTTATTTTTGTAAAAAAGATGCTCCAGTCCCTTAATCATATTTTGTTGGAATTGGACACAGCACTCCAGATGCCTCTCTCTAGGGCTGAGTAAAGGGACAGGATCACTTGCCTACACTTGCTGGCAATCAATGACCCTCTTAATGCCCCCCAGGATCTTCTGGAGCTTCTTGTCCACAAGGGTACTGCTGGCTACCAAATACTGCCATGACTTCTTGTGATCCAGGATGAGCTTTCCCATGCTCTTCCCTCTACTGCCTGCAGTTCGCTGTGGGTCACCTGTGGGAAGCAGGAGGAGCAGTGGCATGGAGGTGGCTGTGAGGACAGGCAGACCCCCACGTGCCAGCAAGCCCAGGCCTGGCCCCAAGGCAGGTGCTGGCCACAGCAGCCAGGCTGGGCTGGGTTCCCAGCTGTGCTTGCTGCCCTGGGACATTGCTGTGCCTGGGCCATCCCAGCGCCGGCCCCTCCACAGAGCAAATCCTAGTGCCAGGCCTGCCTGTCTCTAACCCAAGCCCTGAACAAGGTCCCACTGCAGCCTCTCCCTCAAAAAAAGGCTGAAGTAGTTAATACCTTCTTTGCCTCAGTTGTCAATAGCAAGACTGTTATGCAGTTGGCCTCTGGTCACTAGCAATGTCCCCTGTGCCCAGTCCTGTTCAGTTTCTGTCCTGCTGATGTGGCCAAGGGCATCGAGGGTGCCCTTAGCAGAAAATTTGTGATGACACCAAAGTGTTTGGGAGTGTTGATTTTCTGTAGGGCAGGAAGGCTCTGTGGGGGGATGTGGCCAGGCTGTATGGATGGTGTGAAGCCAGCAGGATGAGGCTGAAGAAGAGCAAGGCCTTGGTCCTGCTCTTGTGCCCCAAGCAGCCCCTGCAGAGCTCCAGGCAGGGGACAGAGGGGATGGAAAGCTGCCCAGAGGGAAAGGCCCTGGGGATGTTGGCTGACAGTGGTTGAACTTGAGCTGGTGTGTGCCCAGGTGGGCAAGAAGGCCGATGGCCTCCTGACCTTCTGTGTCAGTGCTGCTGTGGCCAGCAGGACCAGGGAAGTGATTGTCCCTCTGTGCTGGGCCCTGGGGTGGCCACAGCTCGAGTGCTGTGTGCTGATGTGTGCCCCTGGTAAGATGGGATCAGTGAGAGATACCAGTGCGTAAATTAAGGCATCAACGAGACCATCTACCAAAGTAAACAACAGGGATTTTATTTAACAGAAAATGTGGGGTAGAGAGATAGGGATGGGAAAGAGGAAGGCGAGAAGGGGAGAGAGGGTAAAGTTGTGGTGAGGTGGCACTGCCACTGATACCTGTTGCTGGGAGCTGGGCATCCTCTGGGTCTCCTTCTGGTCTTAGGGTCTCCTCCTGGTGCTGGCACCGGGCTCACTCCTCTGGCTTCCCCCTGAGGCAGCTGAAGGAGAAAAGCTGGGGCAGAGCCTGCTGGGCCGTCTTGGCCATGGAGCGCCATCGCCGTGGGGCCGGGGGCTGCGGGACGGCTGCGCTGCCAGCGGGGCAAGCAGCAGCGCTGTGTGCCAGGGGCTGGGCAGGCACCGGGCAAGGCCCTGCCAACGCCCCAGCCCCGCAGGGCTGTTCCTGGGCAGGGGCGGCCTGGGCACAGCCAGCCTCCATCCATGCTGCCTCGGCCTTGTCTAAGGCATCGGAATCTGAGGCGAAAACCAGAGACGACTTTGCCTCTTTGGGTGGTGCTGTGAGGAGCGGCTCGCTGTGCCACTCGATGCAGGGATCACTGGCTGGAGAATCTGTTGGCTCTTCCTCTTCTTCCTCCATTGGGAGAGACAACACGCTCTCTGCCTCGCTGTCTGTCTCTCCTTCCAATGCTCTGTCATGGAGCTCTTCTTCCTCCCACATTTCCAGGAGGTCCTTCAGAAGGGTGCAGGATGGGGAGTCGACAGAGTCAGAGTACAGGTATTCCAGCTGGTCTGGATGTGCAATCTCTGTGCTGTTTTCCGTCTCTCCTGGGGAGTCCTTGACGAGAGCATTGGAAGACAGTGAGCTGTCCGAGACAGGGTCCAGCTCAGCCAGCAACTGGTCAAGAGACACGAGCTCGGAGTGCATTTGCGTCTCTCTTGCGGCATCTTCGGTCACGCTGGATGTGCTGTGCGGGACCGAAGAGCCTGCAGCTGGCTCCAGGCTGGGGCTTGGTGGATCCCTGGGGGTGCACCTGGGGCTCATGCGGCTGTCGTTGTTGTCCACGGAGGAGATGATGGATCTAAACATTGCTTCATACACTCTGTCCTGCATCTCCTCCAGCTGCTCTGTCATCTTCTGAAGACGACTCATCACAGCCTCCTCATCCTCTGGGCACAGCTGCTTGTGACGCGCACTTTGCTCCCCCGGCCTACAAATGCCCTCCCCTCCTTGGCGCGCGTTTAAGCACTTTGTGCTTGTCAGGGTGGATGCGATGGGCCTGTTCTCCCGCAGATAAGGGTCCAGGCCCCGAAACAGCTTGCTGCAGGGGTTGCTACCATGGCCTCCCTGCAGCTTCCTGAGCATCTCTGTCGCAGAGTGCTCCAGGTGCTGCCAGGCTGGCTGGGGCCCAGTGCAGAGCAGCACACCACCTGTGGGTTGCACAGGTGGCAGCTCAAGGCCCTGCCTTGCCACTGGCCCACACCGTTTGTGCAGCAGAGGCTGCCCCTGACCAGGCTGGCCATGGGCATTAGCCTCCTGCTGCCTCCACATGCTGAGCGTGCTTTGCCAGACACTGGCCACAAGCACGCAGGGTCGCTGCTGCCTACAATGAAGCTGCTGCCTACAATGAAGCGGCTTCCTCCAATGAAGCTGCTGCCTCTAGTGAAGCTGCTGCCTCCTCGGAGAACTGCTCTCCTGGGACTGGAGGCTGCCCCTATTTATATCCCCAGTGGTCATGACACGAGACCCGCGTCACAATGGCCTCTGCGCACGATGTCACCGTGGGTCACAAGTGCCTGGTGGACGTGGCCGTCCCTTGTCCCAGAGGCCTGAAGGTTTCCATACAGCCACCCCAAAGCCATCACAAAGGCCTTTTTTAGGCTTTTGCTCCTCAAATTTGCTTACGCTTGTTCTTCTCCCAATAACTTGCAGATCTTTTTTGTCCCACCTTGTGTGTTTCGCTTCTCAACATTCCCAAAGAAGCCTTGTGCTATGCTAAAGTGTTTTTCCCACCCAGCCCAGCATGTGTTAAGTTCCTGATGTCAGGTAGAAGGATGATCAGAAAGGCAAAAAATCGGTTTGAATTGAATCTGGCCACAACTGTAAAAGACAATAAGATGTCTTTGTTAAAGGAGATTAGGAATACAGGCGTGTTTTCTCTTAGTTTACTTTGTCTTCTACCTCCTCCAGCTTCTCTCTGATTTTATGCAGACAAAGCATCTCAGCCTCCTCATCATCTGTGTCCAGCCACTTGAGACATGTACTTTGCTCAGCTGGTTGACCAATTCCCTCTGCATCTTGTTTTCCACTTAACCACTATATGGTTCTCAGGTCTTGATGGACCTATTCTGAAGGAGATATGGGCCCAGGCATCTACACATGTCAATGCAGGTGCTGCTAGCATGTCCTTCCTGCACCTTGATGAGCTATTCTCTCTCATTGTGCTCCAGGTGCTGCCAAGCCAGCTGGGTCCCAGTGCAGAACTGCACGCTGTGTGCGGGTTGCAGGGGTGGCAGGTAATGGCTCTGCCTTGCTGCTGACCCATGCCAGAGCCCTTTGGTTCTCCATGCCAGGGAAGGTGTTTCCCAGGCCTTGCCAGTAGCCAGAGTGCCCTGTGGTAAAGGTGGCAAAAGCTCTTGGTGGGCCCTGGCCACAGAGCCCACAGCACGTGCTGTGCCTCTGGGAGACGACCCAGAGGCTGCTGCTGCTGCTGGCAGAGGGGGCAGCTTGACCCTCGCAGAGGCTGGTCTTTGCATTTGAGGGCTGAGCTGGCAGGGAGGTGCCAGTGGCAACTGAGGGCCATGGAGAGGTGGCAAGTCAGACACAGACAGTCTCTGTGTCCGTGTGACACTACTGTGTGGCTTCTTGATTGTTGAGGTGACCTGTGCTGCTGCCTGTGGCTGGTTGTGGGTCACCTGTGGGAAGCAGGAGGAGCAGTGGCATGGAGGCGTGGCTGTGAGGACAGGCAGACCCCCACGTGCCAGCAAGCCCAGGCCTGGCCCCAAGGCAGGTGCTGGCCACAGCAGCCAGGCTGGGCTGGGTTCCCAGCTGTGCTCGCTGCCCTGGGACATTGCTGTGCCTGGGCCATCCCAGCACCGGCCCCTCTGCAGATGGAGGCCTGGTGCCAGGCCTGGCTGTCTCTGCCACAGGGCTTCCCCCAGGTGCCACTGCAGCCTCTCCCTCCATCCCTGTCCCTCACCTTTTGCTGCTGGGACAGCAGTGGCTGCCCCTCACAGGGCTGCCCATGGGCATTTGCCTCCTTCTTCTACATTGTGGGAGTGCTTAGACGAACTCTGGCCACAATCATGCAGGGGAGTTGCTGCCTCCTGAGAAGCTGCTGTCTCCTCAGAGAGCTGCTCTCCTGGGAGTGGCCACTGCAGGGATTTGATACCCTCTGAGTTCCCATGCAGACCAGTACCACAATGGCCTCTGGGCTCAATGCCATTACGTGTCACAAAGGCCTGGTGGTCAAGGTGGAGATGTCATTACTTTTGTCCTGCTCACAGTATAGCGGAAGCCCCTTGATAGGCTTGGCAGTACCCCCTTAGGGCTGGATCTCTGTCCCCTCTCCTGCCATTGTCTTCTGATGCTTCTTGGTGGGCATTCAGTGGAGCTGGTTCTTAAGAACCTCCGCTGGAGGTTCCAGAACGTTCTGGATTTTTTCGGACCTGATTACCAGGAAGTAATATTACAGGAATGTATCAGAGATGAGTTTTTCATTGACCATTCTTACATTTTTGTGTTTTGGTATACTTTTAACTGTGTGTCTTTTTATACATTTTTGGGAACAAAACAGTAGCAACGTTTTTTTCAGGAGATGCTTGAGGGAGAAATGCCATGTCTGTTGCAGAATGAGAAATGTACTGAATAAAGGTTAATTACTTTGTGATTCACAAAACAACTGAAAGCACAGATGAATGCACCATGAAGACTAACTTTTAAAGCAGGATCAGAGTTGACCTGAAATGCAGAAAGAAACAGTGAAAATGCAGTTTTCCAGACTAAGAAGATAGCAGGGCTGTGGTTAATGCCCTATATTTGAAAATCTATGCTGTCTTTTTAATAAAGACAATTATCTTTTGTGTCATATTTTAGAACTTTATTCTTAGGAATTTTTAGAGAAATACTAGCTACATTTTAATGTATTTATTAATTATGTATTATTATTAGACTGGAATGTTTTAAAAATTCTGAAATCATTTTTGCACTAAGAAGTGTTGGTAATAAATTCATATGTAAGAAAAGACAGTGTTCCTGGTATATAGAAGTATTTACATCTCCAGACCATTTTGAGTGCTAGATCACTGCCCCTTAAAAAATAAAATACTATTTTTAAAATATTTGATTAGAAAAATGTACATGCTACTTCTTGTGGTTTTATTAGTCATTCACCTGCTGAAAGTTGTAGGAATGGTATTTATTGTTACAGTAGAGTTTTCTTTTAATATTTTATATTCATGAAATCCTTTCTGGTACTTGGTGTTTCCTTGATCTTGTGAATGGTTAACATAGTAATATAAGCAAAGTTTAGAACCTGAAAAAGTACAGATTTCATCACAGACAGGAGATTGCTGATGTGACAGAGCATTACTACAAAATTATACTTTATATTTTTTATTATACTTTGTCATCTTTTTTCTCATTGAGAGGTGAGGTTTTCTTGTCTATGGCTGCCAAACACATTGATATCCTTTTGCAGCTGAGACCTAAGTTAGTAAAACCTAAATTATTTTCAAATTCTTGGTTAAAAGGAAAGGTTAGATTCTTTTATGTGTATGCCATTAAGATAAGGTAGCTTCAGTTAAAAATACTCCTTTATGACAAGCTTTTGTAGCATAATAAATTGAGAAAGCTTGGGAAAGCAGCATTCATGGAGAAAAGTGGGATTCCAGTTAGTTTGTTCTCAGTTTAAATACTGACTTCTTAAACAACTATTCCTGCTGCAGTTAATGGATTTTCCTGTCCATGTTTATACAAGAGATGCTAAACAAATCACAGAAAGGAGAGTTGGGACTTTGATAGAAGATCTGGTCTCCATCATGCTCCCTCGAAGGTTGCAGAGAAGCAATGCCTTGGCCCTTCTGGAAGAAGATATGGTGATAGGAGTTCCACATTCTGCCTTGAATCATCTCCAGCTTTTGCTATTGCAGGAAACTACAGAAAGCTTTTCCACTTTTCTCTGTGAATTTTTCCTCTTCATGTTTTTCCTGTCCGCAGTGGAAACTGTTCCCATTATTTGCGCATTGAAATTGATGACTCAGTAGCTGTTATTTGATATTTTCTGTCTCAACTCTTTTAGTTTTACAAGTTAGGAGAAAGGACTAAATCGGAAATAACTACATTTAATTCCAAATCTGCATCACTAGTTCATTTGTTGGCTTTGGGAGAGACGAGCAATACTGTCATGTCAGGGAAAACCTGATTGAAGATGAAGCTCTGATATGTCTGGCTGCACACAGCTAAATTAATTTCCTGGGGTGGAGAGTGTTTCATTCATAGTCAGGAAGCTGTTTCACATGGAAGACAAAACTGAATTTTAAAAAACACTGTTGTAACTAAAAACTGTGTTCCATATAAGAAGTAGACAACTTTCATTGATTAAAAAACTTTAAACTAGCTTCTGGCATTCTGTAACTTTTGGGTTGACTTTTTTGCTATCAGCTGTCAGTTGCAATGAACTAGTTAATGAAACTAAAGCTGATTATAGTAACAGTAGAATTGTTAAAATTTCTGCAATTGTGGTGTTTCTTCTAAAAAAGACTTCTAAGAGTTATGGTAGAAAAAAGGTCAGTGAGCACTATTAGCATACAACTGGTGAAAGTACAAGTGAATTCTTTGTTCATCTGTAGTACAGAGTTTAGAATGCTTTTACTTTCTTGGATGTTGTGCAGTTATAATTTATTTTAAGGCTTTATTCAACAGGAGACTTTTTTGTTGCTGTTTAGGTTGTAACAGACCGAAGTACCATATGGTAGATGGTCACCAAGTAATAAAATAATTGAGAAAGTAAATGTATGATATAGTATTGCAGCTTGAGAAAAAAAAATAATTTTTTTCTCCCCTTACATTTGTAAAACTTTCTTCATTAAATTGCAAAAAGTAGGAAATCTAAGGAAGACTCTGAATTAAAAAGTACAACAAATTAACAACAGTTGTTAATTACCTGGCTGAGCAGTCTGGAATGCTGACAGACACAGCAGGGACAAGAAATGCAGTGGACATGTGTGAACCAAGGCAGCCAGTAGCTTTATTGATCATGGAAACTCAGTTCAGCATAGAGTCCCTTAAATAAATAGTTTTGCCTTTAGTATATGGACTAATTACTCATAACTTCCATTTCATTCAGGTTTGTTTTTTTAAAAACTTCTATGATCAGTTTCAACAGCATTTACTGATTACAGTTTCTAAAACTTCACAACTAAACAGGGTTTTGAAATTGAATAATACATTTTCTCATTTCCTTTCTTTATTTTTCCTTATTAAGATCCTAGATGTTGAAATGAAACATTAAATTATATAAAGCAGTTCCTTGCAGAGGTAAAATGGTAAAGAAATGTATTGGCTGCCTATAGAGATATATTTTGTTTTTTCAACTATGGATGTTTTGAATATGGCCAAATTAGCAATGTATACCTGAAGTGTGGAAAGATGCAGGATTTATTTTATTTATACATGTTATAAATGTTTATGAAGTTTATTTTTACTAGTTGTGAAATATTCAAGTGCACTGAACACTAGTTCTATTATCTTTTGTAGAAAATAGCCTATTGATGGAGGCATTTTAATTCAAAGACTGATTTTTCTTTTTTGTTAATTTGAAGTAGCAGAGTGATCTACATGGAGGTGATAATTCAGTTTGCTGGAGCAGGTATTTTATTAAGTTTTAACCTTGCACAGAAGATATTAATTGATGTACTACACATGAAACCATTTCTTTCTAATTACTATTAGTTATAAATATTTTAGAAGACACTATAACTGATACACTCTGAACCAAATTTGCCTTCCTAAGTCAGTAATTTGGAAGTTGCAAAGGTTTTCATAGTAAGAGTGGAAAATTTTATTGAGGATGAAATATTGCATAATGCATTCTTAAGCATGAAAACTCTTGATGCATTTGATACTGTAGGAAGGAAAATCTTGCCTTTTTTGGATGGTTTTGTCTTTTCAATGCTTTCTTGCAGGGAGGAGAAACTTATTACCATGCATCTTTTAGTGACGTCCAACTTGTCCAGGTGTAGCCAATGAGATCAGTGTTTCTGCAGAGTTTTGAGGCTAAGCTGTATGTTTTAGTGTAATGCTTTTTAGGTGTTAATCCTTCCACATGCTGTTAAACATTTTTCAATTACTCTTGGTTTATATGAAGGTTGGTGGCATCCTGTAAAGTCTTTAGCAGTATCTGAAGTTACTGCCCCAAATTTCAGCAGTCACCTGATTTGCTTGTCAGTTCTTGATATTCCTGTACATAATTACTCAAGATAACCTAGAAAAACAGATCACTTTTTCCTGTCTAGACACACATTTGCATTATGTGCACAGTAATATTAATGTATCTTTCATTTGGTTTCCAGATGTAAAATGGTGAGAGCTTGTTTAGTTTGGTTTGTGGACTCAGCTATGATACTGTGCTCACAGCTGACACTTCTGATTAGATTTTTTTTTTCTCACTGCTGAAATAATCAGGTACATAGTTATTACCATAAAGGAGCAAAAAGTGGTTAAACTACTTGCACAAATAACAAATAAAAACTCTCTTGAGATTCTAGCTCTACTATGATTAAGCAGGCTTTGAACAGAAAACATTTAAATGTGTATTTATCATGTACATTTTTCTGCATCATGAAATGCTCAAGGCTGAAGTCTTTTTTTTTTCTGTGTAGGCCATGTATTTAGAATCACAGAGTGGTTTGGGTCAGAAAGGACATTCAAGATCATCCAGTTCCAACCCCCTGCCCTGGGCAGGGACACCTTCCCCTATCCCAGGTTTTTCAGAACCCCATCCAGCCTGGCTTGGAACACTTCCAGGGATGGGAAATGCCTAGATATACTTGCTGCTGTTTTATGTTGGACTTTGTACATCCTGAATTATATTGACTTGGGATGGAGGACTCAGTTGATCTTCTGCAAAAAGTCTGTGTTTTTGGCTATCCAGATAGGATTTTTCACAAGAAGTTTGAGTCCTTTTATTTGTATATTATTCTTTGTCTGTTCTGGCTTAGTGGCCTACAATGCTCTCCTTTTCTGTGCTGTGGTAGTTGTCTCTGGGCCATAACTTTGAAGGAATTTCCTGTCAATGGATGTACTTACTGCCTTTTAATTTATTTTTCTCTCAATTTTTTGTCCCTTTGACAGTTGGTGTTAGTAGTTTTTTTGAGAGAGGACTAATCAGGACTTATACAGATGTTCAATTATATTCCAGTCACTAAAGTTATTCGAAACAGTGTTTATTGGCTATGAGCTTGCTTAACAAAACAATTAAAATCCCCAATTTCCAGATCCTGTTTTTGTCTCAGTATTGTATTATGTCTCTTAATCCTTTAAGAAGCACATTGACTTTGTCCTGTATAATAATATCTCTCCAGAGAATGAGAGACCGATGTAATGCTTCCAAACCAATATTTGGGGCAATTCATTTGCCTATGTTCTTTTCTGCTGAGTTGCTTTGGTTTTTTTGACTGCACATTAACATCCTGCCTGGCTTTGTCCTGTGCAATATTGCACTGGGCTGTGGTTTCTGCAGCCAGTGTCACATCCCAATGCTGCCAGCTTAAATAGGTTTGGGACTTGTTGTACTCCAAGATCTTAGGGTTTTGTAGATGTGAAAGGTCAAGGAAACATCAGGTCTAAAGTACTGGCTTGGTTGTGAAAAAACTCACCAAGCTGTTGCTTTGAAGAAAAGTATTTTTTAAATAGCATGACAGCATCAGAATATTAATTTGATGAGAGATGTAATTAGATACATTTTCACTAGCCTGCATAATTATTAGTCAGAATTAACTGATTGTTGTATTAATAACACTCCAGGTACTGTTTTCATTGCCTGAATGTTAAATGCTCTTGCCTTGAATACTAAGGGAGTGGGTCAAAAAGACCTTAGAATGAGCATCTCTCAGTGAATAGGGCTCTTCTATTCTCTTGTACCTTTATCTAAGTTCACTGACAAACACAAAGCTATTTTACAAAGACTAAAGTTCTGTGAGGCTGAATGTCTGGTTTTGATATAATTTTCTTGGTATCAAGATGAGCACCTCAAAAATAGTGATTCTGCTTTCCGGTAAATAACCTGTCAGACTTTTGGGGATGTGGTGAACAAGTAAAAAGTAAGGAATGTTTCTCCATTTCCTCTTCTTTGAAAGTTAAAGTTTTGAACTGTCTCTAACAAAAACTTTGGAAACTGCTTTAATTTAGAAAATGAGGCAGGCTGTTTTAAGGTCATTAGAAGAGCTTGTAGTTGATCATCAGATGAGCAAGCAGGGAAGTTCCTGATCCATCAGTCGAACTCTGCCTGGATACGAAGGAGCAGGGAATGAACTTCTGGGGAGCAGAGATGAAGTTCTGCATGGATGTGCTGCTGCTGTGAGCTGGATGTGACATTGCCACTCTCAAAGCCTTCAATAAACAGGTGCCCAGCTTGCCACAGGTGCTGCAAAATCTACAAAGTGCTGGAGTCTTTGCTGTCCTTGCTGTCCTGGCTGCTCCCTCCACCCTGCCAGCGCTGCTGCCGTGGCTCTGCTCCCTGCCTGGGCATCTCTGGGAGGAACCCTGGAGCCACAGTGGGGGTAACTCCTTCCTGTATTCTCATCATCATCCTGACATTCTTCTACCTTTCTATTTTCTTTCTTTCTTCCTTTATGGGGGAAAAAAAAAAGAAGTTGAATTATCACTTTGGATCCCAACACTTAATGTTGCTTGTGTTTTAATCTCGCTTTGGGATATGGTTAGAAGGTAGCTCCTTTCTGCAACTGTGGAGTGAGGCAAAACTTGCTACTCACCTTAAGTGGATCTGGACAGAGGACTGTGAGAGAGTTCTGGAAAATTAATCTTTCCTAAGTAATGCATAGGTATGTTCTATGAGTTTCAGATGAATGAATTGGATTCACTACAAGTAAAGTACTAATGAGCTTTTTTAAAAAGTCTGTAATAAAAATATAAAGGCCTTCATGTGGAGATACCATATTATAAGTAAATCACTGTCATGTTGCTAATATCTAATATAACTTTTTAGAAGTGTTAAGGGTGACCTAACAAATATATTCAACATTTGCTTACAGTCTCTAGCTCCTTTATGAGATGGTTTTGTATTTTAGGATTAAAATGAGTTGTGTATTTATTTACATGTTACTGAAGTGTTCAACAGAATAAGGCATTATTGAAATTATTAACTAAAGCCAAAGGTGGATCGCATGTTTGAAGAAGAGTGAATTTACCATCAAAGTAAAAAGTAGGGTAATTTTAGTGGAGTCATTGAAAGACTGGCTTTTTTGTTTGTGATATCAAATGGAAGTGGTAGAGTGTAAGTTTGAGGTGCATCAAGAGCCAGACTGAGAATCTCTTCCCTTCTAAAGGAAACTTAGGTGCTAATTTATTCCAAAAGATAAACATGATACACACTTAGTACTACAGAATAAACAAAATATCTATACATCTACTTTGGGATAAATGTATAAACTCTTCAGAGAGGGCTTCAGAAGCTTTTTCAGCAAGATGATTGTGGTTTGCTAGATAGGTGCAACTGGATGTCAAGTAGTCAGGTGCTGTTTCGGTGCTTCTCTCTATTTTACAGAGGAGTGATAGCTTATTTTAGCAGGATATTTTATCTCACCAGTGCAAGGTCTTTAAAGTAATCTCGAGTAAATAGATCAAGTCAAAAAACATTGTCTTATTGTCCTGGTGTACTTCTTTATACCATAAAAGAAGTACTTTTATACTTCTTTTTATCAGATATAGTCTGTTGAATGGCTGCTATCTTAAAAAAACCTGTAGTATAAGTGCTAAACTTTCCTGTCATATTTCAGAAAGAGGGTTTAGTTATTTGATTTTCTTCTTGTCTTGTCTATTTCTTTCTTTATTTAAAAGTCTTTGTTTTGCCCCATTTTTAAACAATTGAAACGCCTTGGTTCCATTCCAGTGCTTGATGCATGGAGTTGATTGGAACATAGAAGGTCCCTATATGAAAAAAATATAAATGTTATGAAGAAACACCTCCTACTCTGATCCTTCTTAAGCTTTTCTAAAATTTTATCTTTGATATTATAGTCTTAAGTCTTCTAACAAATCAAGAAAGTTTGTTGTGTTTTTTTAATCTTGCCTAATAAGTTCTAAGCAATGTGTTGTTTTGACTTCATCCATTTTCAAAGCTATTTAAGGTAATGTTTTCATTCTTGCACCTGGTCAGTCATTATTCTGTATCCATTTCTTTATAACTCCTTGTCTTGTTTACTTGTTTCCCTCTGATCCAGTATTTCCTGTATCCTGTAAAGGATAATGGAGAATTATCTTTACTCCACTCTCTGGTGTCTGAAAACAGAGGTTATGCACATAAAGCAGGGTTTTCTTTGGCCAAATTATAGAAAGCAACTCCACTTAACACAGAAGTAGCTTTTACGAATAAATAAAGGACTCACTGTGTAAAACTTAGTTTCAAGGGTTAATGAATCAATCCCTAAGCTGTGCCTGTGACTTAACCAAAGATCCCATAAACTTTTCAGCATAATTTTCAAAAATGCTGCTTAATTCTCAGTTGCGTTTTATATCCTACACAAATTGCCTTGCTGACATTTAAAACTGTCTACCCATACACTGCTGTTTATCTCAGTGACCTTCTAGTTCCTCATGTTCTGGTCTGAGAGCTAAGGTGGTGTCATTTGTTTTGGTGACTCTTAGACATTTGAAATCACAGGAGTAGTTAGTTGGAATGTAATTGTCCAAATGAAATTTGTCCAAAACATGAAGGTTAACACTCCTCTGTGTGTGAATACTATCAGGTTTGATTGCTCTCTGCAGAAATATAATTATTTCAGCAATGTATTTAAATACTAGAATATAAAGTCAGTGCCTTGTCCCAAAGTAAGAGTACTGCCTTCTGAAAGATGAAGTATTTCCTTTCTTTAGACTGTTATTGACTTTTAAATTATATATTCTCTTTTTCCACAGCTCAAATGTACTTCTGAAATCTTCTGTAACTTGACCCCCTTTACATTTTGTTTTCTACTTAAGAAAAATATAAAATGTTTCTTCTGGTTCTGGAACTGGTAAGGGTGCAGTACAGTGTAAGTGACACATTTATTATGGTTCACTACCTATATTTAACTGAGATTTGGTGATGTTCCTGACAAGCTGCTTGCATTTAGACCAAGTCAGCAGTTCTCCATAATGACACATGGGCTGGAATAGGAGAAAAAATCATCTGAAAAGGACAGAAAATAAAGGATTCCATGGCAATGTGTTAGAAAAGACAACTGAAAGTAAACATTGAGGGCAATTATTATTGTTAATTTTAATCTGTCAGTTTGACATCCATGAAGTGCTGAGTTTTGTATTTTTTGGGTTATACAAATAAAATGACTGGAATGAGCCATAAGGTTGAAGACCTAGAAAGATTTGATTCTTCACAGTCTTTTACAAGTACAAGAACATATTGTTAAGTTTCTATATGCTTTGAGATTTTATTGATTAATCTTTTTAAGCTCCTATTTTGATCTGGAATCAGAATTTCTGTGTTTTTCTGGTTATTTTCAATATATTCTTTATTGTTAACAAGTACAGTAGACTCCTATCAAGAATTGCTTAAAATCTTGACATCAAGTGATATAATTCTAAGAAATCAGGAGAGAATTGAGTTCATGTTAGAATGCTATTGAGTGACTGAACACAGTTTTTTTTCTGAGGCCATTTTAAGAGAGGAGATTACCTGTTTGAAGTTTAGTAAGAAGAAAATGTAAATTAAAATGATATTTTTATAGACAATTTCCAGTACTGTGGGATGACCTTGGCTGGCTGCCAGACACCCCCCTCTGCAGTGGCTTCCTTCCAGCAGTAGGATGGGGGGAGAAAAAGATACAAAAGCTCATGGATTGTGATAAGGACTGAAACAGGCAAGGCGTGGGACTGCACATTGCCAGAAAGTGGAATAATTGTGGGGAATCTTCTGTTGTGAAGGGACAGGGATTGATGTTTGTGTGTGTAAACCGTCTACCTCTGTTGGTAGTATTGATTTTGGCCCAGTCCAATGAGCAGACACTTTCCACTAAACCAGGAGCTCCATCCAGCCTGGCCTGGGACAACTTCCAGAGATGGGGCATTCACGACTTCTCTGGGTAAACTGTGCCAGAGCCTCACTGCCCTCACAGCCCAGAATTTCTTCCTGTAGCTGATCTAAACCTATTCCCTCTCAGTTAAAAGCCTTTCCCCCTTGTCCTATCACCTCCATCCCTTGTCCAAAGTCCCTCTCCAGTTCCCCTGTAGCCCCTTCAAGCACTGGAAGGGGCTCTGAGTTTTCTCTGGAGCTTTCTTTTCTGAGAGAAGTAGTGCCATACCTCTCTGAGACAGTAGTACCTCTCCGAGAGAGGTAGTGCCATACCTCTTCTGTAGGCTAAAGAACCCCAGCTCTCCCAGCCTGTGTCCACAGCAGACATGTCCCAGCCTTTGAAGCATCTTTGTGGCCCCCTCTGGACTCTCCAGCAGCTTGTGATGTTGGGAGACCCACAGCTGGATGCATCATTCCAGGTTGGATCTCCCCAGCATGGAGTAGAATCCCCCTGGAAATATCCCTGGGCTGCAGAGGGGGACCTGCTGTGGGCTGGCTGCCCCTCCTGCCCTTCTCCTCCTCCTGGGGTCAGGAAATGATGTCCATCCAAAGCTGAGAGGATTGTTTTGTCCTCCTTGTTGGCATTTTGCTTGTCAGAGCTTCCTGATAAAACTCCTTAGACTCTCAAGTTGTGGACAAAGTAACAATGGGTAAAGAGATCCTTTGTGAGCTGGTGCAGGAAAATAAATCTGCCGAGCTCTGCTAAGTGTGTGTGTAATTAAAACATGAAAATATTGCTGTGCAAAACACTTAGTACACCATCCATCATGATCAGTCAAAGGAACTGCTATTTTAAGAGCAGAACCAAATTTTAGTTTGTTTAGCTCTGAATTTAATGAGTAATTTGCTGTTAAAATACTCAGAAAATCTGAAGTGAGAACATTTGCAGGCATATTTGGAATACTGGGCTTTTTTACAAGGAAGAAGTTTTGGTTTTTCAGAGATAAAGATTTTTAGGTATTGTGCAGGAAATCAAACTACAATGCTTCGGTTCCGTGTGCTCTCCTCCGTGTGGTGCTGTGTATCTGCAGCAGCACAAAGCTGAATTTCTGAGTAGTTTTTCCTATACATTAAAACATTTGACACCAATGTCTTAGCTTGATTGAAGTAAACATTCCACTTCTATGGATAAATCAGTAACCTGGAACTTCATGTGCAGGAATTGTCTGTCACATCTTTTAATGTTTTGACTGATACAACCACTTAAAAGCACACACAGATTAATGGATTCCATTAATAATGACTTAAAATATATTAGATTAATCCTGAATTTATTACCTGTCACATAGTTTCAGGCTTAGAGATGAGTGCAGGACAGGTATTCCAGAAGTGAGGAAGACTCACTGTGTTGTGGTATAAAATGAGATATTTTGTATAAGGCTGTAGATATTTGAGCTTTGAAGTCAGTGCCATACCTCAACCATACCTTAGCATAATGATAAACTGCAGAACATAATTTTACAAATTCTGTTGACATAATTCAGTGTTTTTAATGATTTCCTCTGCATTACAATGATGGGCATTTTAGTGAATTCACAGTAATCTTTTTTAAGGTGGCACATTACTGCAAATCAGGGAAGATGTAAAACAAAATGGATTAATAGATCAAACATATCACTAAGTAACACAGAATGTCATAAAATCATGGAATACATGCAACCTGTTCCAGTGTCTTGCCACCCTCACAGTAAAGAATTTATTCCTAATATATAACCTAAACCTACTCTGTTTCATTTGAAGCCATTCCCTATTGTCTTTTCACTAAATGCCATTGTAAAGAGTCTCTCTGCATCTTTCTTGTGGGCTCCCTTCAGGTGCTGGAAAGAAGTTAAGTCCCCTTGAGGCCTTCCCTTTTCCAGGCTGAAAAATTTTATGTGGAAAATGATGTGGTGGGAATGAACAAAATCACTATTGCTGCACCCTGAGCACCCCTGTGAAGTACTGTGATGGTTTAAGTTGCCAACTATAGTTTGTCACCTCCTGCTTTCAGCCATCTCTGTGCCTGTGGACTGATTGACAGATGGCAAACATGATGCCCGTACTTTTTTAGAATTCCAGATCACAGACATTCATGTGATCTAGAATTCAGGACACAGTGTACTGCTAAGCCTGATGGCTCTGTTGGACACTGATTGAAATTGTAATGCAGAATTAGTGGACACATGAGTCCCATAGACTGGGGACCAGGCTTTTATTTTGCTTTTGAAGTCAGTGCTTCATAGTCCATATGCTTGACATATTGGAGTTCTTTGAAGATGTGAAGAAACACTTGAAGGAGGGAGATGGTGAAAGTTCTTCTGGATTCAGAGAAACCTTCAACAAGATCAGAGAAGAGAAGATCAGTGAGGGTTACTGAATACATAGAATTCAGCTTTGTTTTGTGCAGAAAAAGACATTCACACCCATTTCTCCTATAATTTTCAAGGAATCTCATACTTTTTGTGACTGTGAGAGTGGGTTGAGAGGTATTTTGTGTTCTAGCACTATGCTTTAGATATCCTGTTTTGGTTGCTTTATGTGGCCATTTCTTAGAAGTATAAACTCAGAATTTTTCTCTGCTGACTGTGCCATTGGTTGATTTTATCTTAGTTAGGGTAAAGACTCCTTTTAGATTATGGCAGTGAATCTCAGGAAATGCAGGTGAGCAGGTGTCCAGCTAAGGAAAACTTCAGACTTGCTGTATAGTAGTTTTTTATCTGAAAGAGAGAACAGCAAATGAACATTTAAAACATGCTACCTTAATTGTCTTTGAAGATGCATCCTAGCAGGTACTACGAACTGTGAGCTGCAATAAATCTGGATTAAAAATAAGCTATTCTTTATATTATTGTACTGATTTGTAACTTTTTAGAGTGTGGATTTGTATTAGTGAAAGCCAGGATTTATTTTTAATTTATATTTGTGTGTTCATGCATTGATTATTGCATTAGATGTTTCAAAGAAGCACTACAAAATATGAGAGTACACATAATACGGTGTTATAAGAGAATCAGTGAAAATGTGCAGCCACTTAACAGGACATTTGTAGTTTAAATTTCTGTTATAATCTCCATTATACAGAAAATGGCTAAACCCCCTAATTATTCTCTCTCTAGTTACCAGACTTAAGTTGTTCATTGTGTTGGCCTTTCATATATTTTTTAAATAGCCTATGATAAAGTAAAATATTTAACTTTGAAAAGGGGGAAAGGGAGAGCCAGGCCTGAAACATTTGAGTAATGTGGGCAGTGGTTGAGCAGTGTATAATAACTTGCCAGATATTTGCTCTGTAGAACAACATTTTTCCTTGACATCATTCATAAAGCTGTCATCCCTGCACCACAATAGAAAGATACTTCCCTCTACACATTTTACAATATCTTGTAAGTTTGTTTGACAGGGCACATGACAGGTCTATCAAAACTGGGAGTCTCCTGTGACAAAATTCAAGACAACTGGCAATCCTGTAAATGGAAAAGGTGGAATTTATGTATGTCAAAAGCTACCCCATTTTTATTTAAATTTCTAAGAGTTGTCTTCTCATTCTTCCTTCTCATTTTTCTATCTATATGATTTGAAATATTAAATAGGAAACAGGCTGAAACACTGCCTAGCTGTACCATGCTTTGGATCTCTTTATGTCATATAGTTGGAAAGGATTAAACTAGAGCAAAATTAAGAAATAAACTTAAAAGAAATCTTGTATATTTCCCTTAACACATCAGAGCTCAATGAAGCAGGTGGCTGAACCCTGCTGAGAAAAGCTCGTGAGTTCTACTTGTGCTTAATGAAGCACACAGAAAAGCTGGAGAGAATCTCAAGGTAGTGATGGACAGGGTTTCCATCAATCAGGCACAAAGCTGCATTCAAGTGCCTGAGAGCATGAACAATTACTTCTATGAATTTGGGATATACTTGGAATGGTGCAGACTGTTGTCCACAGCACTTCTGAAAGTGGTGGAGTTTATTATAATCCTTAAAAATGCTGTCACTCACCTGTGTTACACAGCTCAGCTCACAGGTGTTCAGGTAAAAGGAGCTTTGGGCTGGGTTCTTTCCAAGGGCTTCCCTGAGTGGCAGAGAAGGTGGCAGGAAGATCCCTGCCTGCTGTGTCCTGCCTGCTGCCTGTTCTGAGCCGTCTGGAGAGGGAGAGAATTTTCCATTTGTGGAATCAGATCAGAAGGTTCACGAGGCGTGGTTTTGCAAGTGGATGCTGAGAAAGGGGGGAAAAAAGGAATGGCTGAAAGGATGGCAGCTCTACCATGAGGATGTTAGACCTTAGTGGCTAGGGACACCCATTGGAGCCGCGAAAATTGGATCATCATCTCTGGTGACAAAATGGATTTACATGTGTAAGAAATGTGGCAAAAAAGCCTGCAGAGTTTTAAAGTGAAGTAGAGAGTGATGTCTGTGCTGCCAATGCTTTTGAGGAGGGTTGGGGGATTTTATTTCAGACTGTCCCTAATCTGACATTATGGACTTGAATGTCTGGTAGTGGATGGAGTGCACCTTCCAATTTACTATCACAGTATAGTTTCTTTTGGAAAGGATGTCTCGAGATGGTCTAGCCCAGCACACCTGGTCAAAGCATGGTCAGGCACAGCAGGTTTCTCATGGCAATGTCCACTCAGATTTTGGATATCTCCAAGACTAGACTAGACTAGACTAGCTGTTTGGGCAATCTGTTCTAGTGTTTGTCTATTCTTACAATAATAAAGTTCTTTCTTGTGATTAAAGGGAATTTTCTGTATTTTGTTGGGAACCCATCTGCCTCCATCTTCTTCAGGCCATCACACTGGGTGTTTGTATGCATGGGTGTGATCCCTCTGAGCCTTCTCTCATCCAGGCAGAACACTCCAGTCTCTCTTCAGGTGGTCAAATTCCTCAGCCTTTTGATGACCCTGGGCAGGACTTGCTCCAGTGTCCGTGTCTCTCCTGGATGGGGGAGCCCAGCGCTGGACACAGCTCTCCTGAGGGGTCTCAGCAGGGCTGAGCAGAGGGGAAAGGTTCCCCTGGCCTGACCTGATGGTGGTGCTCCTGCTGCAGCCCTTTTGTAATTCACCCTGAAATGATCGAGTTTCATTCTTCAAGACCACCCTGCAATGTAAACAATGACAAGAAATAAAAGTGAGGAGATCACTGCCCACAAAAGCATCTTCCTGATCCAGACAAACCAAGTCCTGAAAGTGTGACTATAAATTCTCATGGTGCATTATCACCGAGGTGAGCTGATGAAAAAAGTGTAAGAGTATAGTGGGCAGGGGAAACTTACTTACAAAGCTTTAAACATTCTGTTCTGGTTTCTATTTGTTTATTTTTAAATGGTACCAGTCCTCAGAATACTGTAACTTGTAGTGGATGGAAAGAGAGCATGGTAGGGGACAGAAGTCCAAATGATTCTATTCTGAAACTGGGCTGACTTCAGATCCCATCATAATGTTGTGGTTCATATTATCCTGTGGTATTTTAAACCTGGATATTTTCTTTTTAACATTTGGAGCTTAATGCAGTTACCTTGGCAGAAGTGTATTATCAGATATTTGTAATATTACATGTAAGTCTAATAAATCTAATTTTTCAGAACTCATTAGAGTTTCTTGTCCGCTTTAGAAAAGTTAATTTCCTTTTTTTAAAACCATTTAGCTTCTTTTTCTTTCTGACATGGGTTGAATGCAGGTGGGTTGCCTTAGGCAAACAATTGCCAATCAACCCTCAAGCAGAGACCTTAAGAGTAATTTACACTTTTCCTATATTAAAGCTGTGATGATGATATATTTAAACTGATTTCTTGTATGTCTTTTTTTCAATAGGAAAAAGTTACACTCCTGCTACCTGGTAAAAATAGATCATAAGTTGCCAAACAGATTGTTTACCATTTGGTGTGATAAAATTAAAATCTTAGAGATGGACAAGAACAACTTGGTTCTTTATAATCTTATTTTTTTTAAAGCAGGGTGTGACACTTGTCATGTAGATGCAGGAATATGGAGTCAAATGTTGTTGCTTCCCTGTTGCTTGACTTTTAAAAGCAACTTTTGGCTACTGTTTTTCTTCTGTTAAAGAGAGTGTCCTACAAATTTATTGCAAACACTTCCTGACTTGTAAATGATACAATTCCTGACCATGTTCTAATCACTGAGCTTAAGGAAAGGGGAGTGAGCATTGAAGGAACTCTGGATGGCTGAAATGATGTATTTTGACACTTTATAAACACATCTAATTTCTAAAAAAATCTAATTTTAATGTAATCGCTTCTGTCAAAAAAACCCCAGCAAAACCAAAAAAAACCATCCAAGAAACCCAAACCACCAAAAAACTCCTGAATAAACAACAGACAAAGAAAAAAAATAGAATTGTTTTAAATGAAGCAAAGACCCATCATTCTGGTTAAGTAAAATTGAATGAGAAAATAAAATTGCTGTTCTGTCATAATTCTTTTAATTCTCTTCTTTTGCTATTCTCCTTTTTATCTGAAATTTTAGTACTTTATACACATATTTCAAGGAGACTATGTTTCTTTTGACTACTGACCACTGTGTAATTGCTGGGGATCATACCAAAAATTACTCCTGTCTTTTAGCTGATGTTGCTGTCATAAATGGGAAGCATTAAGACGTCTGTGTTTTCTACAATGTGGATACATTAACTTGCCTTTTGGTGAAAGGATTTCTAACAAAGCTAGTATTTTACTAAGATTAAGAAAAATTAATTTATAAGGAATTCTTGTTAATTTTACAGAAATCACAATGCTTGCAGTAATAACATTTTTTAGTTATGTTAAAATTAAAAACAAATCAAATTCAGAATGAAATAGAAGTATTATGGTGATGTTTAGCAGAGTAACCCTTTAAACATGTATTGTTAGCATCATAATTCTGTAGGAATAGGTAGCTAGAGCATCTCAGTGCATTGTCTGACCAGGAGTGAGTCAGGATTGTTGAATTGAAACTCTAAATAGTTGTACACAAATAGAATTTTATGGGGAAGAAGCTTGGGAGATTGCTGCATGTTGTTTTTCTTTATTCTAGATGAAAAGAGGTTGTCAAAATTGCTTAGTTGTTTGTTTGTTTTCCTCAGTCATTTGTTCAAAATAAAGACAAAAGTCACACATGGCATCCATTGTAAGGTAAAGAATATGCACTGTACAAATATATGAAATAGCGTTTTCATAGAAGGTGTTAAGAACCAGCACTCCTCCCAGTTGTCTGCTTTTGGTTGTGTTTTCCCATTGTGCTCTTTTTTCTGCAGAGCTTAATGACTGGTCAAGTGGAATTCACAGAGTAAGGATGGGTTTTGCTTAGGATTTAGTCAAGTATGAGTAACAGTTGGAAAATGCATGATTATGTTTTAAACCTTTGAAGCTATGAGTCACTGTTTGGGAGTTTCCTGCTGCATATTTATGAAGTGCTCAGAGATGACTCAGTGTGTTTTTTAAGTAAGCATTTGTAATAATTTTAAGTGTGTGCTAACCTCTTAGGTTGGGAATCAAGTTATCATCCTTAATAAAATCAAAATAGTGATTTAAAAACCAGGTCCTTCCTTCCTTCCTTCCTTCCTT